>QZLH01000830.1:9661-23878 GCA_003833135.1 Oehlia diaphana | reverse complement strand
AGTCATGAAGCTACTCTTTTTGTTTTTTATTTTATTTTCATATTTCCTTTTTGTTATATTGTTCACTTTGTAAAATTGTTATAAAATTTAATAAAAGATAAAGTCGTAAGACTGTTTGCACAGTAGAAAGATGATCTACCAGGGTTGGTCACCCTATCTCAGTGGTTGGTCACTGAGACCCTCATTAAGCCTGAATATGGTGAGGTCGCAGGTTCAATTTCCATGACCACGGAAATAAAAAGAATTTTACTGCGGACGCTACAACCAATAGCGTGAAGGTACAGGGATTAGCATAGTTGGACTGCATTATGGTGAATTAGTATGTACAGTTAGGCCGCACATTTCAACAAAGGGTCATGGTGTCCTTCTAACATTCCCTATGAGGCCATTGGCATATGCGCAGTCCTGTCCTTGAGGTCACTACTATACCTTGGGGAGATTTCCTGTCCGGATGGTCACTCTACGATACCGCTTGGGGTCAGTAATGGCTAGATGGTCGTCCTAGATGGTAAAGCTGAGGGTGCAATGTCTTAGTGGTAGTTTGACCTTCTGTTAGGTCTTAGGCCAACCAAGGTGTTCATGCACAGAACAGGTAGCATGGTTATGGAGTTCGATTCCCCACTCTTTGGGTCCTGGTTGGTGATCCCTGGTGGTTGATACCCACCATAAGGGGTGATCCTGGACAGATGCCTTGGGGTAAACAACTGTACTATCGGTACTAGGTAATCGCGGGCTGTAGTGGCCTTTGAGTGAGACTTAGTACCTGAAATGGTGGTATGGAAGGGTACTAGATGGTTGATGTTACCTGTCGAAAGTCCTCCATGAAAGTAGGTGCTCTCTAAAGGTCGTAAAATAAATTGAGTACTAGTATCATGCAATAGATACAGGATGAGTAGGCGACGTGTACCTAGCTTCAGATCAGCCTTAAAAGTGGCTCGATGGGGGATGTCTTCTAAAAAGTGGTGCTGTTACCTGAGGAATTAAGTACTCGGTTAAAAATGGTTGCCCATAGAAGATGATAGGACACAGGCCGAGGATGCCTCATAAGAGGTAAAGGGAGGCTTGGCCGTAAAAACATTAGCAAAGTAGAAAGATGATCTAATTACCATTCAACTCGTCGTTATGAGATGATTCCAATGAGCTCTGATGCATCTTTCTACGATTATTGGATGCTGAGTTATTATGTAAAACGTAATATTTTTAGGTTTTGACAATTTCGACATGTCGAAACTATTTTGGCATTTCGACAAATCAGAGAGCTAATGTTGAAATGTCGTAATAGTTTTGACAATTTTGACATGCCGAAACTCCCTAATTTCGACAAGCAACTTTAGTTACAGTATATCATACTCATTATCTATATACTCTAACATAATGGTTTAACCTAAGTATACCAGTATAGTCCCCAACATAACGGTTTAACCTAAGTATACCAATACAATCTAAATATAAGTAGGTGAAAATATTAATTATATAATCCAGGACAAGTAGATGAAAATATAAGTAGGTGAAAATATTAATCATATAATCTAATTATACCTCTATAATCTAAGTCAACTGGTTTAATATAATTATATTAAACCAGTCTGGTAAAAATTTTAAGCACCAAAAAACACTTTCATTTGAAAAAAAAAATTTAGTATTTTAAAAATTTTAAAGATAACTCATCATCTAGTAATTGTAGAAAAATAAAATTTGGTTCATCAGATTCGTCTCATTGAGATGCATTTAATGGTAATAAAATTTTGTCTCTATGACTAATAAAAGATGAGTTATCCTTATTTTTTTCTGTAATTGCAGATTCTAAATTAATTATATTATTATAATAGAATTCCAGATATATATATAAAACAAGTTATATTTTGACTTTACTAATAAAATTATATTATATTTATACAAATTATTATAATTAATTTAATTTTTTGACCTAATAGTACACATGTGGAGTACTATATTATATGATAAATAATTTGTAAATTAATAATATTTATGTAGTTATAGTAGTTATATTTATAATTTTTAAAATCAACCTTTTACTTATATTTAAAGAATAAATAAAATCTAATAAAATTTTGTTTAATATATTAAATATATTTATATATGGTGCACGCCACCACTTTTATTTTGCGGCCAAATTTTAATAAAATCACGTGAAAAAATTTTATTGGTCAATAATTTATATCATATGATTGCGAATTTAAAGGACCAATAGTTTTAATTATTTTTTATTATCATATCACATTTTCAGGAATTCTCCGATGTGATTTATATTGTTTTACAGCATATAAAGCTGCAGTGCCCGTTAAACCTTTTCTATATGCATCCATAAACCTCCAAGAATAATGGGAATATCGTCTAATTTGTTCTAAAGAAACAGAATTTAAGGCTTCCAGAACAGTTCTTTCTAATGACTTAAATGAATAATCACAATTATTACAAGCATACCGTTTAGTGGCACCCCAAAACATTTCAATAAAATTGAGTTCACAATGGAACTTTGAATAAAATATCACCTTATGACCCTTGTTTTCAATAATCTCCTTAATTATTAATGGCTTTTGTGCTAAAAAATCTGGCTGAAGTGATAGCACACGAACTGCACAACAACTTTCTGAAACAGGTGAGTGTTTTTTACAATTATCACAAATACGTCTTAATTGATTTTGAGGCTATAACCCACATTCTTTCAAAATTAACTTGATACCTTTTGGTTGTCCATTTGGAAGATGTATTGACTGTACTGATCCATCAGGCATTAATCCATCTCTAAATTTCCCTTTATCACCAGGTTTAAGATTCATTCGTGATGCAATAAGTGCATCTTCAGCATATGCTGCATGACTTGTTGCATTATCAAATGCAAATACACCAACATTACCAGGATGCAATTCCTCAAATATGGGAATTGCCTTTTCGATTATCTAATATTAAAAGGTAATTAATAAAAAGGTTTTAAAAATAAAAACAGATAATATTACCTGTTTAATTAAATCATCTGTTTTCTACCACTCATCACGATTTGTTTCTGGTTTCATAATAACATATGCTTCATTTTCTTCAGTTTTTAGGCGTCTATCAACTTCTGTAAGAAAATTACTAACATGCAAATTAAGCCCTGCTCTTTTTTTCTGAAGTGGCTGGTATCCAACAGGT
The DNA here is from genome assembly GCA_003833135.1 of Oehlia diaphana. Lineage (NCBI taxonomy): Eukaryota > Fungi > Glomeromycota > Glomeromycetes > Glomerales > Glomeraceae > Oehlia > Oehlia diaphana. The sequence continues at coordinate 20,725 of QZLH01000830.1, read as the reverse complement.
CTTCAAAAAGTTTTTTTTCCATCATTAGCGTAAAAAGTAGATTCATCATGTGTTATTAATATGTGACATTTTTCATTTACATTTAAAATTGGTTCTTCTAAAACCATTATATTATCATTTAATGGTTTTGGCATCCTCTTTTCCAATTCAAAAATTTTATTTAGAAAATGTTTCCTATATTCAATTACATCTGGTTTTTCGTGACTATTATAATAAACAACTTTTTTCCCAACATGAAATTCCCATTCAAAATGTTTTAACCAAGCACGAACTGTATTTTCAGAAATTGTTTTTTTTCTTTCAATCCCTATACTTGGAAATACTTCTTGTTCAATGTAAGTTTTAAATCCACTTACTGTCACATTACAACCAACACTCCAAAGATATTCTGTAATCATTTGATGAATATCTTCATCACCTAATAAACTTTTTATTTTCTGATGCTTCCCACGCATTGATACTGGAATCTGATGATGAACAATAAAATTTTGGGTCCATGATCTAATTAGTCGGGCTTGATAATCTCCTTTTCCAATACTAATAGCAAGAGTCTTACTGGCATCCATGCTTTTAAGTCCTTTTAATCGTAAGTTAATATATTGCATTATAAGTTGTAATTGGGATTTGACTTGCAAATTTAGAGACTTATCAGCAATTAATCTTTTTACATCCTCTAATGCTATTTCAAAACCTTTCTCAAGTTGTTTTAACTTATCCATAAGTTCTTTTGTAGATTGATGTGATATCTGTTGATATGACTGAAATGTGGGAAAAAAAGTATCAAGTTTGGAGGTTCCAGCTGCTGCAGTTTTATTAGCTGAATTTTTATGTCTCTGTGTTTTTTCTGAATTTCCAATATAAACTAATGGGCGATTATTTGTAAATGCTGATGGGTCTTTTGCATTTTCAATCATAACATCAAAAGCAGTTTGTGAAATTTAGTTCAAATCATTTTCAAGTTCGTCATCATACCAATCATCATCAGAATCATGATAATCTGACAATTCATTATCATCGTCACCGCTTATAATTCTTAACCAAGCTTCATTAGTTTCATTTTTTGCTTTTAAAGTTTTACTTTTTTAAGCAGCTGCAAGTTGAACCTTTCGTTTCTTTTGTGGCATTTTTAATTTAAAAAAAAATGTTGATAATCTGCAAATGCCGATGATTGCGGATTGTTGCAGATAAAATTAATAAAAAATTCTCATGCTAATGTGATCGATCTAAATTCTTAATTCTGGCCAGTTTGTAAATTTTGGCCTGCATTATATTAGTGCTGAACCGGCCAAATTTATACCAAACTTAGTAAAGTTACTAAAATTTAAACTTATATAACTTATGTTACAGTGATCTGATTTGAAAAAACTCTCTGTTATTTGAAAGAGTATTGTTCAAACTACAATGTTACAGAATATTTTTTAAATATATATTAATTAAATTTTTTTTTCTATTCATTTGAAGTCACATGATAAAAAGTGGTGGCTTTAGACTGAGTGCACCATATTTATTTATTTTTTTTTTATCTAGTGTGATAAATAAATAATTTATTACTATATAATATATGAAATATAAAGAAAATTTATATATAAGTATAAGCCTAATTTTAACCCAGGATGATTTAACTTGGATGATTTAACCTACTAGCAATTTTTATATAATTATATAGTAATTTTGCCCAAATTTTCAAAAAAAAATGTAAATTATTGTTACAATCAAAAATAAGAAACATTATCAAAAATGTAAGAAAGCTTAGTCATTATGCTCTATAATATCCAGATAAATAAAATCTATATAAAGTGAATTGAATAATAACAAACAATTTTTTTTTTTAAAAAAAAATTGATTGATGTAAAATATAAAATTTGGGAGTGATTTAATCCAGGTTATTTAACCCAGGAGCGAAACTCGTCATAATTAGACAAGATCATATTATAAAAATAAAAAAAACAAATAAGTACTTTAATTTATAATGATTAATATTTTACAAATTAATTTTTAAAAATTTTGAAATATGTTGATTTTTGATAAAATACGTATGGCGCAAATGTATAAATGTCAAAATTAATTAATTTGAATTGTTATCCTGCACGCCTGCACGATCTCCATCAGTGTTGTCACATGGTTTGTCCAGTCCACTGGACTGATTATTCCAATTCAGGTTTATAGCTTAATTATAGCTTAACCAATTATAATTGTACACGTTTATCTTTTTTACAATAAAACTTTCAGAAAAAAATTTTCTTTACCATGTCTTGCTGTCATAGATTAACACCTTATATAGAAGTTCTTCATCAAATGGCAAATAATACAATCATTTAGCAATTTGCTTAGAATGTATTGAATTCAATGATCGTGTTTATGCAACTGAGCAATACAAAAAAGTGTTATAAAGCTCACTTCAAAAAATGCAGTTTCTTTAAAGAAAAATGAAAATGATAGTGAAACCACATTGCAAAATCAAAATCAAAAGAGGAAACATAATGATAATAGTATTCATAACTTCTTTTCATGAATATATATAAATGTAATAAGGATCCAATATTTATTGAGTCTAATAATAATAAAGATTCACAATCTTTTGACCGAATATTAAATTTGTGGATCACGAAAACATCCACAACAAGATCCGGAGACAAAATAGAAGTTAGCCAATCTATTTGTAGAAGAATTGGGTCTCCCGATATAATAAGATTTATTTTATACAAAAATATGTGAAATAAAATCGAATTTGTTTTATAATTGCGTCATATAATATTTTATATTATTAAATTAAGAGATTTTAGCCGGTCCAATCTGGTCCAGTCCAGTTCCAAACCCTGGATTAGTCCAGTGACGCGATGAAATCATTCGTCAATCAATGTAAGGAAGAAATATGGGAAAGTCAAATTTACGGTAAAAATTATTCTGGTTACTCTGAAGAAAATCAGATCAGAACATATCGTGTGGATAATCGAAATTATGTTTAAAAAAAAAGAATACTATACACGATTTTAAAATTTAAATATTTTTTAAATTTAATTATTACTTTTATTTAAAAACAGAAAAAAAAGAACTTGTGATCAATAGTATTATTAATTAAATTATTTTTGAAAGTCTATCAAATCCGTTATTTGTTGAGAAATTAAAGGTAAAATATCACCACAAAGCATTTCAATTTTTAACCAAGCTAAATTATCTCCTCTCGTTTCTCCAGAATTAATAATTACAATATTTTTACCAGAATCATGAGCAGATTTTATCAACCTAAAAGCCGAATAAGTAACCAAAGAGGATCCTACAACCATTATTGCACTACAATCCTTTACCATATCAGAAGCAATTAATTTAACGGATGATTTAATATTTTCTCCAAAAAATATAATTGAAGGTTTATAAATTCCCTTTTTACATTGAGTACATGATGGATATCGAAAAGTTTCATACGTAGTATTTGATGGTAAATCTACATCACCATCAGGTCTCACTTTTGGTTTAATCTTAAATGATTCAATTTGATTTAAAAATTCTTTCCATTCAGGATTTAATTCATTCAATATATCTTGATAATTAGATCTTTTTTGTATATGACCACATTGCATACAATGAACTTCATGTAAAGTACCATGAAGTTCTAAAATATTTTTTGTTCCTGCTTTTTGATGTAATCCATCAACATTTTGTGTGATTATATTTTGAATATAACCTAAAGATTGTAATTGTGTAAAAGCAATATGTGAGGAATTTGGTTTCGTTTTTTGTACTGGTGGCCATCCGAGAAATGATCTTGCCCAATAACGTTGACGAAATCTATGTTGACCTGCAAACTATTATTATTTGAAACTAATTAGAAAATAATATAAAAAATATTAATTAAAAACGATAAAACGATAAAAAAAAAAGGTTGTAAACATCAAACCTCATGATAAAATATTGGCTTATAATTCTTGTTTATTACATAGGTTCCCTGTTAAAAAATGAACCAATATATTAATAAATAAATTTACAAAATTAAACAATTATTAATATAAGTTTGACGGCATTACTTGTGGTCCTCGATAATCAGGAATTCCTGAATCAGTACTCACACCTTTAAATAATTCAACAAAAAGAAATTAACAAACTTGTAGAAAAAAAAAGCAAGAATTGTACGTTATGCTTAACGCGATAAAAGCATAAAATTTTATTTCCCACCTGCTCCTGTTAATATTAATAATTTTCCATTATTTGTTTTAAAAAAATTGGATATTTGTTGAATTACTTCAATATTAGATGACGGTTTAATAACATTTGAATTAACTATAGTCGGAACTATTCTAATTGGAACAAAAATTCGCATGGCTTTTCATCCATATTACTGTAAAAGAAAAAACAAACACTAATTTTGTACACGTTACAAAATCACATGACTTTTCGCATCTGATCCAATCAAAGTTGACCTTTCTAAAACCGTGAAAGCCGTGAAACTTTCAATACTTTAAAGAAATAAATTTAATATTTCATCGAAGGTGAGCTTTAATATTTTATCTTTTTGAATATGCATAATTTTAATAATATATATTATATTTGGGGATGTAATAAAAGATGGATTGAAAGATGATTTAAAACATCGGTAACAGGTGGATACTTTGTGCAATAACATGGCCTAATTCATTTGGTTACTAGGATTATACCCGAGTCTTTTAAATGAGGTACTGAGGGTACGCTTTTAAAAGAGAATATTTTTATTTTCTGCAGTGTTAGACGATAATTTTTGCATTCTAACTTTCTTCTCAGTTCTCAATTAAATGGATCGCGCTGCCGCTCACGAATAACATTCAAGGTTACTTCTATAAAGGGTGAAAAGGAGGATGATAAAGTTTGGGACACTAAACTTATCAGCCAGGAGTACATTTGCACATGGTAATAATGATATTAACCAAAAGATAGAAGTTCCATCTCATTTTTGCGCCATACATGAAATAGATTATAGAAGTTTTCAGTTGACATAATTAACTGCATATGTCATCATAATACATGTGCGTGTAAATTAAAAATTCGTGCGTACATGTAATTAATTATTATCTTAATGTTTTACCTTTTTATATAATAAAGATGTTTTTTAAATGATTGACAATAAATTACTATATGTAACTATTCAAAAACAATTTCATTTATTGATTATGTAGGGTCTTACCGATTTTTTATTCAATTTCTCCTAATTAATCTCTCGTTTCATACATTATTATCATTATTCATACCATTATTTCTCTGCAATTCATTTTAATTTTAAAACTTATAAAAAGTCACATATTGTAAAAAAGGAAGTATTTATTGTTTTACAAGATGCGCAAATAAATTGGATCATCCGTTGTGATTTTCATCTGTTTTATCGATATAATATATTTGCTCATAACACTGTACTCTGAGCAGTAATATTAACTAGTTTTTTTTTATTGATACATTTGTACATCCGTACGATCGATGATAATCAATGAACTTCACGTATTACTTAAAATTTTAGCTAAATTTATCTTCTTTTTAATTGTACAATGATGAGAAAGAAAATAAATAATAATTTTTTTTTTTGTATTCTTTTATTTGTACAATATGATAAATATAAAGAATTAAGTTAATAATATATAATATTAAATAAATAAATTAGTACTGCATGTAATGTATATATATACAGTATATATAATTTTAATAATAAATGAGGGGAAATACAGTACTTAAATAGGAAATTAAATTCAGGTAAGGGATACTTAAAAATCGCAGAGTATAATTTTCACAACCATAAAGTGAAAATAAATAAAACTTTGAAGCATAATAAATAATAAATAAAAATTACATAATAAAGCATACTCTATAAATCTTATATTATCTAAGCTAACCCCGAATAAAGAAATGTCCATAATAAGTTATGTAAGGGTACTTTGAAAATCAATATTCAATTAGACAAATTCATGAAATGGAAGGAAAAATGGGAAATGACTTTTTATGAATGTACCCGGATTATTTAGTGTAAAGATAAGAATATGGAGGATTATGATAAGAAATGTAACAGGTAAAAAGAATCGAATTCTTTTTATTTATTTATTTATTTATTTTAAAATCATAGTGTGTACAGGAAAATCACAATCTCCTAATTTCATTTACTATTCCCATAAGAGAGTTCGCATGAATTGGCGGATGGACACATTTTGATAAGTGTACATTGGAGGTTTACCTCAAGATAACACCTCAATACACAATCTAATGATATTTAAACCTCTTTCAAAAGAGGGAGAAAATTAAAAACGGATTGAATTTCATTCCGGTTTATTGAGATATATTCATATAATATCTTTTAAAATCAATTTTTTTATTTATTGCTCATTAAAATAGGTAAAAATGAATGATTCGTAACACTGGTTCGGATTGGACACACTTTATTTTGATTATTTGATATTTATGGAAAATATCTGCATATCATTTGCCAAACAAAATTAATGTTTTTTTATGTAATTCTACTACTAGGTGTCACAAGGATGATCATAACAATTATCGTTGAAATTCTTTAATAACTAGTTAGAATAATAGATATACTATAATTCGAACACCCGCCACAATAACCTCTTCGAGAGGTGCAAAGTACCAGATTGTTATATATTTTTTTCGTAATAAAATCTTCACAAGGTATCTGTAAGATGAACATATACCATTAAGGTGGAGAGTAGTTACAGAAAGAAACTATCAACAGTCTTTTCGGACTAGTAATTCCAGACACATGAGAAAGTATGTTCGCATTCTTTCCAAGATATTTTCATGTACAATCAGACCTTGTCTTACAGATAATTGTATTGGCCCACCAAGATGTAGGCATGTAGTTATACAATAAGTAATGGGGGATCAGATTATGATACCAAGAGTTAATCATTTCATATTATTAGATTCTTACGCACTACAAAAATTAATATATTATGGTAACATACCATAAATTCTGTCCTAAACACTTTTTCTATACCAAGAGCATCTGTTATTCGATTTTTTTTCATTTGAACTAAAGTGACATTTACTAAAGAATGGGAAATGAAACAGATAAATATTGCTGTCCAACGACACAAAAACATAATAATTTATCAGTTGAGAAAGTATATAACAAAGAGGAACTATCTATGAAATTGGTAGTTAAGGACCACAATGCGGACATGTATAGATTTTTTCATTCATGCAAAGAGTTTTGGGAGTTTAATGACAGGGTATCCAAACACTTGAGATCTTTTTCTGAAGTGGTGTATGGGGATTTACCCCAATCTCCTAGAATACACGTAGAGTTTAGTTTGCTCAATAAGCTTTCTGGAATGAAAATAATTAACTTACTAAGACCAATTCTTGATGGGATGCTAGAAATAATTCGCACTAGGTATAGTGGAAAATCGGCCATGTCTAACTCATTGAAAGATTTTGTCATAATGGATGAATATGGTCAGAATAGACATGGTTACTGGACTAACAATTTTCACATACAAGCCACTTCATTTGTGTTTACAGACTATAAAGTTGCTAAGAAATTCACTTGTCATGTCCATTCAAGTTTGCCTGTAGAGGTCAGACGATTTATTACAACACAATGACCCTATTCAGCTAGTCCCCATACTTGGCTCTACATATCCTAAAGAATTCTTACACAAGAAGATTTCCCATTTTAGTCAATTCTTAGGAACAAACGTTGATATTCACAAAAACAAATTATTCATTAAAAAGTTTCTGGACTTGGATTGCATTGTTCCTTCTATGCCAATAGCTGACAGGAACACAAAAAATATTTGTGACCAATCTACAAACAGTGTACAAAGTATTTCACCTAATACACATGAAAACACAAACATCAAAGATCCTCACAATGTGGTTAGTTATCATGAAAATGGCTTTGATCAACGAACTTCTTTATCTGTAGAGCAAGGATCACAAACGAAAGTCCTTGTGATGATGAGCAGCCAGAGAATACATATTCCAGCAAAACTCCAAGAGAAGGATCAATTACAACATTGTTAATGAAAAAGAATCTGCCTTTGACTAATAAATAATACGCCATTGTGATAAACTGTTTGGTTATGTTTTTCTTTATTGTGAATAAGATCAAACTAGATAACACACGACAAATGCAGTGTAGAATACGTGTCACTAAAAAAAAGAAGGAAAAGAGGCATATTTTGCAGGGGCAGCGAAATCAACTCCAAAATGGAAAGGGTCTTGATTATAGAAGTAATAGTTATTGGACTGAAGGATTCACAATAATCCATATATTCAACCTGGAGTCTGTCTTCACAAAATCGAAATAACCAACTGGGAAACAATTATAGTTTCCATGATTGCACTTGATCGTGGTGTTATGTGTATACAGAGTACTAATGAAGCAAAATTATATGGATGCATTCCTCACAAAGTTATAGCAATTACATCACCATGCCATTCATATCAATTCAATCCTCCATGAAAAAAAATGCCAACAGACATATGAAATACATTCTCTGTTTATGAGTTACTTATGTTGCAAAATATTCAAAAAATGGAGGAAAATCTTTTATGCAAAAAATAGGGGGTTTTTATATCTACAACAGAACAGAATATATTTTTTGTTTTATATATAGGTTAAATGCAGATGGATAATTGATTGCTACGTCTAATATTGATATACATTCTGAATAACAAATGTAATTGGAATTAGTTATAGCGAATAATGGTAATACCAGTTAGATAAAATTATTGTACATATCTAAGAAACGCATTTCACGAATCTGTAATTATTGAGTTTCTATTATACTTAAAATAATTACGAAAATATTTTGATATCATTAGTGAACATAACATACAGTATATTTCTTGACTACAGGAGCTATAAAGTATTTAGTCCATAGGACCTTCAAAGAAATGAATAATCGAAAGGGAGTGACTAGTGATATTTAAGATAATGGAAGACATTTCATGTTCAATAATAAAAGAAAACAGTAGACAAAAAATAATTTGTTATAGACATGTGAAGTGTAGTATCCTTTGAATATAGTTGTTTAGAATTCGAAAACAAAAAATATATCTCTTTCGATAAAGCTAAAGATACGAGTAGAATAGTGTTTTTTTTTGTAGTATAGGTATACATCTCTTTAACTCTGATTACATGTCTGATATTGTCCTATTGTATAATAATTTTATGTTATCAGTAATATTTTATTGACCGTAACTAATATTTCTTCATTCGTTATTATACCTAAGAAATGAATTGGTAGTTGTGAAGTAACAAGACAATCTCACTCATTCAACGAATGTAATTTGTATCACTGTATTTTTATTTACTATAGTACCATAAATTATTTGGGTAAAGCACACTGGCTATTCCAAAAGAACTCTTATGCATCTTCTTCAATATCAATTAATTGTATATACGAATCTTTTCTAAAGGCTTTCTTTGCAATTACAGGTACCTTAGCTTTTTTTACACTGGTTAGAATAGTCCATTTCGGCAAAATTTAAATTGCCAAATGTTGGACAAAATTTGATCTGCCCTTAGCCGATCAGTACCAAAAAAATTGGCAACTAATTTTATAGGCAATTTGTACTGTAACTCCTGCCACTTGCAATTAAAGCTCTGCATGAACCGAGCTGGCTCATGAGCTGGCTCGAGCTTTTCAATCTGAGCTGAGTTGAGCCACAATTAAATTGGCTCAGTGGCTCGCGAGCTAGCTTGAAAAGAACTTGAGCCGGTAATAGATTCAGCTCAAAAAGCTCAAGCCAGTAATAGGCTCGGCTCAAAAAGCTTAAGCTGGCTTGAATTATCATACAAAAAATGTTGCAAAAACGTTTTTTGTATAATATTATATTAAAAAAAACATTTTGCAACGTTTTTTTTAATTCTTTAATAAAAAAACGTTGCAAAAACGTTTTTTTCACTATATTATATTGGAAAAAAACATTTTGCAATATTTTTTAAATTCTTTAGTAAAAAAATGTTGTGAAAACATTTTTTCATTATATTATTTTAGAAAAAACGTTTTGCAACATTTTTTTCACTATATTATTTTAAAAAAAATGTTTCGCAACATTTTTTTCAATTCTTTGATAAAAAAACGTTACAAAAACATTTTTTTCATAATATTATATTAGAAAAAAATGTTTTGCAACATTTTTTTCAATTCTTTAATAAAAAATGTTGCAAAAACATTTTTTCACTATATTATATCGGAAAAAACGTTTTGCAACGTTTTTTTACTATATTATTTTAAAAAAAATGTTTCACAACATTTTTTTCAATTCTTTGATAAAAAAACGTTGTAAAAATGTTTTTTTCATAATATTATATTAGAAAAAACATTTCGCAACGTTTTTTTCAATTCTTTAATAAAAAATGTTGCAAAAACATTTTTTTCACTATATTATATCAGAAAAAATGTTTTGCAACATTTTTTCACTATATTATATTGGAAAAAAATGTTTTGCAACATTTTTTTTAATTCTTTAGTAAAAAAATGTTGCGAAAACATTTTTTTCATAATATTATATTAGAAAAAAATAGTTCGCAACATTTTTTTCAATTCTTTAATAAAAAAATGTTGCAAAAACGTTTTTTTCATAATATTATATTAGAAAAAAATGTTTCACAACATTTTTTCAATTCTTTAATAAAAAAACATTGCGAAAACGTTTTTTTCATAATATTGTATTAGAAAAAAATGTTTTGCAACGTTTATTTCAATGCTTTAATAAAAAATGTTGTGAAATGTTTATCTGAAGATAAAGCTCGAGCCTGGCTTAGCTTGAGCCATAATTTTCATGGCTCGGCTCAGCTCACTTTAGCTTGAGCCAAAATATTTATGGCTCAGCTTATTTTGGCTCAGGCCAGAATTTTTTTTTCGAGCTGAGCTGAGCCAGACTGTGGCTCAGCTCAAGTCGGCTCATGCAGAGCTTTATATTTAGGGGTAAAGATGTTAGCCGTAACTGTAATATTAAGACATAGTGTCGTATGTAATAGGTTGCAACCTATCTACATTAAAAAGCAAAAGTTGTAATGCTGTAATTAGGTTGTAATGCCATAATTAGGTCGTAATACTGTAATTAGGTTGTAATACCGTAACT
>QZLH01000829.1:31013-47027 GCA_003833135.1 Oehlia diaphana | reverse complement strand
TTGTCATACTAATTAAATTTGTTGAGCAGGCAAAAATACTATATATCTATGATATAAAATTTTAGGTTAAGAGCAACTATAATGATGGTTACATATTAACATCTTTTTATGACAGATTTTATGAAAAAATATTTCAGGTCAATTTCCGGACAAATTCCGGACAAAAATGAGTGTCCGGAAATGAGTGTGTTTTCGGAACAATTTCCGGACATTAATTGTCCAGAAAATGTCCAGGTACTTTTAGACAAATTTTCCAGACAATTTCTGGACAATTTCCGGACACTTATTTTTTATAGGGCATATATTAAACATATTTAATATGTTGCATATGTTAAACATGTTAAACATATTAAACATTCGTAACATTTGTAACATTTGTAACATTTGAATCCCGTGATTAAATTGAATTCTGGTCACGTGATCGATCGATCGCTACAATATTTCATACCGATTTTTATAAACATTCTTATATGACTTGACAACATATATTAATCATCTATCATATTGGAAGTATAAACCCTATAGGCTTTGCACATCCCGCCTAAATTATTAATACAAGAGTGATTAATAAATCATGACAATTTAAACCAGTTTAAGTATAAAATAATTCTAAATTAAAATTGCAAAATACCTTCTGCAAATGGTTTATCTGGTAATGTAAATTCAACTGCGGCTTTATTTAACCATGTTCTGTTAATTAAATCAAATCTTAAGTTGATAAATTTCAATTTTTGATTTTGAACTAAAAATAAGGATAATGAAATTAAATTAGTAATAAATAACAATAAATGCACTTATACAATATTCAAATTAATTACATTTTTTCACAGATCCAATATCTATACAAATTTCTACAATACATAGTTGCCTAATTAATAATAGGTCAATTATTAAAAAATAAATTATTCAAAAGTCCATTGTCTACTTTTTTTACAATTTTGGAATTAGACAATATATCACTCTGCTTTGATAAATCTTCAATTTTTCTAGCCCTGTTGATTGAGGTATGAGATGGCTTGTATGTCTTACGTGCCTAAATAGATTTTCATGACTTCTATAGTCTTCAACGTCAATAATTTCAATTGATTTTTCAAGATGAATATATCTTTTAGGAATGGAAAGATGTTCTTCAATATCTCTATTGGTAAGATCACAAATGTTTTCAGAAATAATAGTAATGTCTCTTTTACTGGAAGTATTTTCAATACTGATATTCTTTTCTTTAGGAATATTGTTTTATGAGACAGATGTTGACATGCTCATTATTCATTCTAAAGTTAGAAATATTTTTATATTATTAAAATAATATATTTAATTATTTGATCATAACTAACAAGCAATACCTGAAATATTAAAGAAACTTTATAATTTCCCTTTTGCAAATCTTTAAACATGTATAAAGTTATTTAGATTTAATGCAAACCCTTTATGATCGCCAAGCCCAGCAGTTTGTTTCGTTCTCAGTATAAGGAAACTTAATTTAATATTAACCTATTATTAAAAAGATAATAATTTAAATAGAATATGATAAATTTACAGTTCCTGATCTTTAAAATTATTGATTAGACTCAATAGAACAATGCCCAATTCTTTATCTTCATCAAAAACTTTATTGGATATTGTATTTGGATACAACACACCTTTCGTTTTCTTGTTATTATATACCGTCATAGTTAGAATCTATGGAAAATAAAAAATTTTGTATTAATATACTCTGAAAATTAATTAATTTATGTTATAAAAAAACATAAAGTTACCTGCGAATTTTTCCTTTGATTTATCAATGCAAAAAGCACGGATCTGTCCATGACTCTCTTTTGCCTTTTGCCTTTTCAAACCTTTGAGTCAGTTTATTTCATCTCTTACGTTTTTATTACCAAATCTAACTTTAGCTTCATGAACTATTTCTCTTATGACTTTGTCTTTTTTTAGTGTTAGGTAAATTATTGGTACCTTTAGAAACTGGTCCTGTTGCCAAACTACCACATTCTGGGCAAAACATGGTTTCTTTTTCTTCAAAAATATGAACAATGTTTACAGCTTATTGGATTACAACTCTTATGACAAAATGAGTTTTATAATTTTTTTAAATCTTGTAGACAACGCCTACAAAAAAAAGTCATTTAATTAATGCATATTGTATTAATAATAAAAAAAGTTATTTTGTAGTAATACATACATTATGAAAGAAAAATTTGTTAAACTCGTTATAAAACCTAATTAATAAAACCAAAATTTTAACATTACTGACTTTATAATAAATTTTTGAAAGATATAACGAAGCTTTGGATGAAAAATTAGATGTGCGTGATGAACAGTCTTGATTAGCCAGATAAATAAATAACTTTAATATTTCCTAATTAAGTATAAACTAATCCAATATTTCCTAATTAAGTGTAAGATGTGGCAATGATTCTTGTAGCCAGATTTATAAATAATTTTAGTATGATTGTATTATAGAATTATGTATAAAAATAAGCAGTATTAAGGAAAATTCTTGGGAATTTTCCATGACAAAACATAAATAATTTTAAACTTTTTATTTATTAAACAATGTAATGAACTATATAAACAATTATGATATTTAATAATTATCTGTATGGACGATTAACATTTTTTAACTATACCGATGGGAATATAATTATGGATGATTTTTATTTTAAAAAAAAATTTAAATGGATTCCTTGTAATGAATTTAAAAATGTTAAATATATTGATAAAGGAGGGTTTGGTATTGTATACAAAGCTATTTGGCTAAATAATGATGGAGATGAAGAAGTAATTCTTAAATGTCATAATGATTTAAGTGTGAATTTAAATGAATTTTTAAATGAAGTATGATAATATATTATTTATTTTTTTAATTCAAATTATATATTTATTTGTACTAAAATATTATTATTTTTTTATAGTGGAAATGTCATGAAGTTGCTTATATTCAAATGATATTATATATTTTTATGGATTTACAAAAAATTCTGATACTTTGAAATATATGGCAGTAATGGATTATGCAAACAAAGGTAATTAAGCTTGACAAGAATAATTAAAAGTGATTGGAATCATAAATCATATATGTAGTATAGAATTATTTCTGGACTTAAAGATATACATCATCAAAATCTTATTCATTGTGATTTTCATGATTGCAATATTTTAAATCATGATGAGAGTAAAATTTATATTAGTGATTTAGGATTATGTCAACCTGTAAAATCATTCTTGAAAAAATATTATATTTATGGAGTTATGCCATTTATGGCACCTGAAATTTTAAGAGGAAAATCTTATATTCCAGTTAATGATATGTTTAATTTTTCTATGATTCCGTGGGAATTTACATCTAGAATACCACCGTTTAATAATATAGCACATGATCTTCATCTTAGTTTAGGTATTTGTAAAGGTGAACGTCCTGAAATTATTGAAAATACTCCACAATGTTATGTAGATTTGATGAAAAAATGTTGGTATGAAGATCCTTTGAAAAGGCCATCTTCTAAAGAAGTTTACGATATTATTGAAAAATGGATTTTTTTCCCTTATAAAAAGGAAATTGAAGAGATCGATAAAGAATTAAAATGCAATGTTATGAGTTTATAAATGCACCAATTGTGCATAACAATCTTGCTACTGAATCTCATCCACAAGCATGTTATACAAGTCGCTTACTTGATTTTACTAGTAAAGAATTGAATGAAATTCTTGAAAGTGAAGATTTACAAGATTCTTCTACTGGTATAACTGAAGATTTGAATGATTGTATAATTAAAGATATAAATAATTAGGTATGTAATTTAATATTTAAAAAAAAAATTGATTTTGAAAATTTATTATGTAAAATTAAAAATTAAATTTATTTATTTAATTATTCAGATGAAATAACTAATTATTAAGGATTCGTAGTTTTTAAAGTGATATTTGACATGATCATATGATGTATTCAACAGAAATTGTTTTTTATTTTATTCTTTTTAGATTTGTTTAAACACTAAGGCTAGAGTAGTACAAGTTTCTTAGTTTGTAATTTAAATAATTCCTATTTTTTATAGCTTACCCAAGTATTATTCTCTTTTTTTCTTTACTTAGAATTATTTAAACACTAAGACTAGAATAGTATATATTTTACAGATTTCTTAGTTTGTAATTTAAATAAATCTTTTTTTTAAAAAAAGCCTTTTCAATTTTTAAATATAATAAATTATCAACATAATATATAATTTAAGTATATCTAACCATTTCAATATATAAAATTGAAAATGAAACTGATAATGTAAAATTTTTTACACTCATTTCAATAACTATCATACAAGTACATTTGTGCATATTAAAGTGAATATATACATTAGTTTATTGCTTATGACTAATCAAATTAAAAATCAAATGTACAATAAATGTACAGTATCTGAAACAATTAAAATAGTTTTGAAATATATAATCAATGAATACGCAAAAGTTTTAATACAGTGTAATTAAATAACTGTATTTCTTTTCGTTATAAACTTTAATTTGATAATGGCCTAGTTAGCAGTCGAATCCCTGATTACCGATCATCCGGATCCGGTTTAATCGCAGAAAATCCCCTGGAATTTCATGATCTACGCCTGAGCCCGGGTCCGGTCGTCCGGATCACGTTGCGGCTAATTATTTTTCGTGCTAGTTACACCATAATTTAGTCGATCATCTAAATTTAATTATTACATGTAATGACCAGGTAATTCAAATTGATCGACATAATCTTTTTATTTTAAGCTAAACCTATGGAAATGTGACACAATATCATGTAAATAAATAAAATACTTGCGCCATAATATTTGTAACACAAAATAATTTTTCTCACCTCATTCTTATTAAAAATGTCTCAACTTACTGTCGATTGCCTTAACGAAATTTTTGAATATTTAGAAGACGATAAAGTTACTTTATATTCATGTTTATTAGTCAATCACCTCTGGTGTGAAGTTTCTGTCAGAATTTATTGGAATATAATTAGAAATTATAATACTTTAATCTCTTGTCTACCAAATGAATCAAAAGAAATTCTATATGAAAAGAAAATTATTACTTTATCCTTAGCTTCAAAACTTCCAATGTTTAATTATGCATCATATTGTAAAATTCTATCAATTGATAAATTTAATAATAACCTTGAACAATTTCTTAAAGAACAAACAACTATTCCAACCCAAAATTTGGATCATATTTTACATATGTTTTCACAAGAAATATTTAAATATCTTATGAAAACTTCTTCTATAAGAAAATTGGGTTTAACTTATTGCTCATCATTAAGTCCAAATATTACTTTTACTTCTTATATTGGAGCGAGAGATTGTTTAAAAGACCTTTCAGAATTATATTGTTATTCAAATATTTGTCCACAATTTTTTTATCAATTATCAGAAATATGTCATAATATACAATTATTTGATATAACATTTAAAAATGTTATTTCAAATGGATTAACAGATTTAATTTCTGTTCAACAAAATTTAAAAAATTTACAAATATTTCAATCTTATGATTGTAATGATTTAACAACAGATATAATTACATCATTTAAAAAGATTTCTAATAGTGTGCTCATTTTATATATTTATGGGGGTGAACACTATATTCCATTATCATTTATTTCTAAATTTATAAATTTACAAGAAATTATTTTTACATTTTATAATAATGAACCATTTGAAGATTTTAATGAATTACAATATATTAAATTTTCAAAATTACAATATTTAGAATTTCGTGATAGTTATCCAAGAAATGAATTATTAATAAATTTCTTGATGAATAATGGAAAAAATTTAAAAGAATTTTATATTAAAAATAGTAATGAATCAATAAATTTTGCTATAATTAAATATTGTCCAAATCTTAGAAAACTTTTTACTGGAATTAAAAATAATCAATTAGAAACATTAAAAATGTTTTTTGAAAGTTTAAAATATTTAGAATATATTAAAATTTGTTGTAAAGGGTATTTTAGTGAAAAAATTTTATTTGATATTATAGTTAAATTTTCACCTAGAAATTTTTATGAATTAGAATTACGTTATTCAAATAATACAAATTCATTATTACTTCCAATTGAATTAGAATCTTTTTTTAAAAATTGGGCGAATCGTGAATCAAAAAAATCACTTTCTTTAATTATTTATGATAAAAATGCATATACTTTTATAGAAAATGATGAAAATATGAAAATTATTGAAAAATATACTAAATTAGGTGTTATCAGAAATTTCGAGCGTTACAATTAGATTAATATACGAAATATAGAAAAAATATAAATTGAGTATATATATAGTTATTATAGCATATTCGACTTTATGTAAATCTAAATTTCTAATGTAGTCAAACAAATAAAGGTTCTAATATGAATTCAATGAAAATTATATAATACAATGTAAAATATTAAATCTATATTCTTAATTGCCAATAAAATTAATATAATTTCTTTTATTATTTCAATAGTTTGTTTGACCAAATAAATATTTAATAATCTATACAAACACAAGATTTCACCTCAAATTCGCTATAAGATCATAGCGAAGAATTTAAAGAATTTAATTGGCTGATTCATTATTTTTATTTTTATTTCTTAGAGTAAAAATGTTTCAGCAAAGATTACATTAATCGTACGATTCATAAATATTGCCAAAAATAAAATATTTTACAGTATTTTTGAATATAAGTAATAACCTGAAAGAATTAAAGAATATCTTCAACACTTGGAAGCAATAGATACTATAGACGAGTATATTGAGCATAAATATCTTGACAAATTCCTGGATTTATAAATTAAATTAGCTCCACTCACTTTATACAAAATTCACATTCGTAATGAAGTACTTTGAATAATTTATGATGCTACTTCACTTTGACTACTAAATCCTTTTTCTATTCTTATTTTATTTTTTGCCTTTATTTTAGGCTACAGCTCAAATTAAGACAAAATCTTTTTTTCATTCATAATAAAGATTATGGGCTTAATGTTCATTTTTTCTTATTTTAATTATTCCAAAATGTCCTAAAAAAGTTTTGAGCGTTCAAAAAAAAGTCCTGAGTGTCTTAAATAAAATTTTGAATATCCAATAAAATTCCTGAATGTTTTAAAAAAAGGTTTAGAAAAGTTCTGAATATCTTAAAAAAGTTCTGCGTTTTAAAATGTTCTTGATCGTCGTGTGTTTAATAAAAAAGATATTAGTAAAGGAATAAATGAGTCTTTCAATTCACAAAACTCAAACTTGAAGGCTTCAATAAAGCATTTTTAAACAAAAAAATAATAAAAAAAATAAAACTCCCACACATACCTGAAATCCAAAAGAAAAATCTTTAAATATCTCTAAAGAATAAAAGAAATTCCCAAAAAATTAGTTAGCAAGAAAAATGAAATGCTCCCATTCATAAAACTCTTACCCAAGATTAAAAGGAAATCATGAAGTGTTTTTTTGGTCTTTTTTAACTAATTATATTTAATACTCTTTTTTTTTTTTTTTTTTTTTTTTTTTTTTTTATTTTATTTTTTTTTTTTTTTTTTTTTAAAAAAAAAAATTTTTTTTTTTTTTTTTTTTTTTTTTTTTTTTTGGAAAATTTGAAAATTTCTCTTCAGCTTTGGAGAAAATTTATTAAGTAATTTCGGCTCTTTTTTACTTAAAAGCACAACAGAACTTCTTATTTTTCTTTAACCTCAAAAATTATATGAAGTAAAATAAAAAAAAGGCAGGACTCTACCTATAAAACATGTATGTAAAGTCCCTTAAAGTAAAATCTCTAAAATGTCCTTAAAAATAAAGAAAAATTTTTTAAAGAAAAAAAATTCCATTCATTAAATTAAAAAAACATTAAGATTTCCGCTCCTACCTATAAATACAATTAAGAAAAAGTCCAAATCCAAATTCTAAAGGAATAAAATAAATTCATCCAAAATTATAAGAAAAAAAAGATAAATGAAAAAGAATAATTCTCTTTATTCTTTATGACAACTTCTATTGAAGATCTAACTCAAAGAACAGAAATCAACAAAAATTTTTTTAAACATATCCGCCGATCTGCGGAATTAACAAAATTCGTCTAAATTAAGGAATTTGACAATAATTTAATAAAAATTAGGTAAATTAAGTTTCGCAAAAATGATCACACTTGTGCTACATGATCATATGACAGATATCAAGAAATTACTTCAACAAAAAGTAGCGTTAAAAAAATTTTTTTCTTTCGTAAACTCCCTATTAAACTCCCCATCAACTCCCCCATCAACTTTTCAACCAGTTTTTACATCAAGTAAGTTAAGAATTTTTGCAAGTATATTAGTAATTATTTTATATTAGATACAACTTGGAGCTGTTTTTTATTTTTTTTTTTTTATAGTTTATAGAAAAAATTTAAAATTATTCAAAAAAAATCTTTCAATAAATAAATAACTCTAAATATTAATAATGATGTTTTAGCAAATTTTAGATTATGTATTGATTAGTTGTTTAATTAAAATCTATTTGATATTTATTATTAATTATTTTTCAGTCAATTTTTTTTCGTTAAATCATTAAATATTCTGGATTTTGTAAAGTTTTTCTCTTTTGTTTTTTAATAAACTAACTTTATAATATTTTTTTCCTTTTTTTTCTAGAAACTCCTTCTACTGGTTCGGGTTAAAGAGGTAAATATTTTGGGAGAGGTCTTAAAAGTTTTTTTTATATATTCTTTGACATTTTTTCTTACATAGGAACGGGTTTTGATCGATTTTAATCGGTACTGCGCCACATAACTGATGATCGGCAAATTCCGCAAATCGGCGGATATGATAAATCAATAGGAATCTTTACTTTGTGTTATATTGCAAAAGTGCGTGTTACATTTAACTCAAAATTTCCAATTTTGGGCTGGCTAGAATTAAGAAAATTTTGACCGGAATTATAATTTAAAGATCAATTTTAACATAAATTTAAATAATAAAGCTCAGCCACAATTTATGTATACATATTATTGGATGGGATATCGATCACAGGACCAAGTGATTGGATGAAAATGGGCCACGTACTCTTATTAAATAAATAATGATTCAATGATTTGCTCATCAATCCAAACCAAACTAAGTCAATTTAAACTGCATTATGCCGAGCACATGATATTTGCATATTTGCACGACATAAATATTTCTATTCCAGTTAATAATGGTCATTAATTTCTTTAGCTTTACGTATTTAAAAAACTACTTAAAATAAAATAAAATAAAATAAAATGCTAAGCTTTTTCAAAATTCTCTTATATATTATTTTTTACTGGTATCAAAAAATAGCAGAAATTGGTAATGAAAGTGCAATGAATAATTTAGCTAAATGTTATTACAATGGAGATGGAACAGAAAAGGATTTAGAAAAAGCCTTTCACTGGTTTCAAAAATCAGCAGAAAATGGTAATAAAGATGCAATGAATAATTTAGCCATTTGTTATGAAAATGGAGAAGGAACAGAAAAGAATTTAGAAGAAGCCTTTCACTGGCATCAAAAAGCAGCAGAAAATGGTAATGAAATTGCAGTGTTATATTTAGCCAAATGTTATTATAATGGAGAAGGAACAGAAAAAAATGAGGAAAAAGCCTTTTACTGGTTTCAAAGAGCAGCAGAAAATGGTAATGAAAATGCAATGAATAATTTAGCCATTTTTTATGAAAATGGAGAAGGAATTGAAAAAGACTTAGAAAAAGCCTTTTACTGGTATCAAAAAGCAGCAGAAAATGGTAATGAAATTGCAGTGTTATATTTAGCCAAATGTTATTATAATGGAGAAGGAACAGAAAAAAATGAGGAAAAAGCCTTTTACTGGTATCAAAAAGCAGCAGAAAATGGTAATGAAAAAGCAATGAATAGTTTAGCTATTTGTTATGAAAATGGAGAAGGAATTGAAAAAAACTTAAAGAAAGCCTTGTATTGGTATCAAAAAGCAGCAGAAAATGGTAATAAAGAAGCAATGAATTATTTAGCCATTTATCATTATAAAGGAAAAGAAACAGAAAAAAATTTAGAAAAAGCCTTTTACTGGTTTCAAAAAGCAGCAGAAAATGATAATGAAACAACAATGTTTTTTTTAGCCACTTGTTATAAAATTGGAGAAGGAGTAGAAAAGAATTTAGAAAAAGCCTTTTACTGGTATCAAAAAGCAGCGGAATATGGTAATGAAGTTGCAATGTTACATTTAGCCAAATGTTATTATGATGGAGAAGGAATAGAAAAGAATTTAGAAGAAGCCTTTTACTGGTATCAAAAAGCAGCAGAAAATGATCATATTGGAGCAATGAATTTTTTAGCTTTTTGTTATAATGATGGGAAAGGAACAGAAAAAAATGATGAAAAAGCCTTTTACTGGTTTCAAAGAGCAGCAGAAAATGGTGATAATAATGCAATGTTTGTACTTGCTGATCATTGTTATAAAAATGGAAAAGGAACAGAAAAGGATTTAAAAAAAGCCTTTTATTGGTATCAAAAAGCAACAGAAAAAAATAATATTAGTGCAATGTTTTGGTTAGCTACTTGCTATTACAATGGAGAAGGAACAGAAAAGGATTTAGAAAAAGCCTTTTACTGGTTTCAAAAAGCAGCAGAAAATGGTAATATAGAAGCAATAAAAAGTTTAGTTATTTGTTATACAAATGGAGAAGGAGCAGAAAAGAATTTAGAAAAAGTCTTTTACTTGCTTCAAGAACTAGTAGAAAAAAATTATATTGAAGCAATGTATAATTTAGCCATTAGTTATTATAAAGGAAAGGGAACAGAAAAGAATTTAGAAAAAGCCTTTTACTGGTTTCTAAAAGCAATAGAAAATGGTTATGAAGAAGCAATAAGAGGTTTAGCCATTTGTTATAAAAATGGAGAAGGGACAGAAAAGAATTTAGAAAAAGCCTTTTACTGGTTTCAAAAAGCAGCAGAAAATGGTGATGAAAATGCAATGCATATTTTAGCCAAATGTCATTACAATGGAGAAGGAACAGAAAAGGATTTAGAAAAAGCCTTTTATTGGTATCAAAAAGCAGCAGAAAATGGTCATGAAATTGCAATGAATAAATTAGCCATTTGTTATGAAAGTGGAGAAGGTGTTGAAAAGAATTTAACAAAAGCCTTTTATTGGTATCAAAAAGCAGCAGAAAATGGTAATGAAGAAGCAATGAATAATTTAGTTATGAATTATAAAAATGGAGAAGGAATAGAAAAGAATTTAGAAAAAGCCTTTTATTGGTACCAAAAAATGGCAGAAAGTAATAAAGAAAGTACTGATAAAAATGAGTTATGTAATGAATGTAAACAACCATATATTGATTACCAATGGTGCCAACAATGTAATTCTAAACGATTTCAACAAGAATTTTCAAAATGGACTAGTAAGAATAAGTTTGTTGATGAATTTATTAAAGAAGCACAACTAAATGCTAAAAATTGTTATGAAGTTTTAGAATGGATACCTTATAATAAATTATCAAGTATTAATTATCATGATAAAGGAGGATTTAGTGAAATCAATAAAGCTATCTGGTCAGACGGACCAATTGATAGTTGGGATTTTGATAAACAACAATGGAATAGATGGAGCTTTCCAACTGGCTATGAAGTTATTCTTAAAATACTTAATAATTCATCGAGTTTAAATAGTAAATTTCTGGATGAGGTACTGTATTTATGTTTATTAGTAATAAATTTATTTATTGCAAAATTTAATAATATATTTTTATTATTTATACAGTGGAAATATCATTATAATTGTCAAAAAAAATCATTTTCAAAATTTATTCAATTCTTTGGAATTACCCAAGATCCATATAATTTAAACTATATAATAGTAATGAGTTATGCAAAAAAAGGAAATATAAGAAAATGTTTACATAATATAATTAAATTTAAGTGGCAAGATAAGTTACAATTATTGAAAAATATTATATTGGGACTTAAAGTAATTCATGAATCAAGTTTAACTCATGGTGATTTTCATGATGGTAATATTTTAGTATCAGATGATTATAATGAGATATTTATTATTGATTTAGGGTTATGTAGACCTATAAATGATTTACAAGATTCTGATAGTGAAATTTATGGAGTTTTGCCTTATATGGCACCCGAAATAATAAGAAAAGAACCTTATACTCCAGCAAGTGATATTTATAGTTTTTCAATGATAATGTGGGAATTTACATCAGGTATTCCCCCATTTAATCATGAAGCACATGATGTTGAACTTAGTTTAAGTATTTGTGAAGGTGAGCGTCCTAAAATTAATAAAAATACTCCACAATGTTATGTAGATTTGATGACAAAATGTTGGGATTCAAATCCTTCCAATAGACCAACCATAACAGAGCTTGAATATAAAATTTCTGAATGGATTGAATGTATTAATGAATATTATAGAACAAATAGAGATGGAGAATATAGAAGAAATGTACATAATATTGATAGCAAATTTAGAAATGATATGTCTGAATTTGTAAAAGTAAGCGATAATTCAGTACAAGAACAAACTAATATTTCTATTGTACAATCTCATCCACAAGCATATTATACAAGTCGCAACCTTACTGAAATTTTATTTAAAGATGATTCAGAGCATTTGGAATGTATGATATAATTAAAATTTTTAATTTTCTTATTTATTTTTTATGTCATATTATTTATTAATAAACGTCACCTGGGCGATTATCACCTGGGTTTTTTTCGAAAATGTCACATGTTTTATAATATCTGATATATGAATATGGGTTTAAAATTTGAATGCCATAAAAAATTTTTTTGTATGATACTCGTTTTTTTAACAATTTTCCACAAAAAAATTTTTGAAGTTACGCATTTTGTTAAAAATAGTTTATTAATTTAATATATTTTATTGAATCTTTTAACAGAAAATAATATAATGAAACCTAATAATGAAAATAAAAAAAAAGAATTAAAAAAAAATAGAACCTGGCATAAATGAAAATAACGTGCAATTTTATTATTATCCTTGATTAAAATGTTTAAAAATATATCTTCGCCTATTAAAGATATAAATAAGTGGAATAAATGATTTGTAAAAAATAAAAAGTAACGCTTACGTGCTACTTGAATACCGGATAAAAATTAAATTGCACATTACTGCGCCACATTATTGCGCCTGGACACGCGTCCATTTTTTAGTAGTTATGCATAAATAAAAAGTATCAGATTGTCTATATTATCCACAACGGATTTTGTCTTTGTTGATTCACTTGTGCGTATGGTAAAGGACTATTTGTCCATTCAGGCTACAAGCGTCCCGAGCGATCAAGTATTTAGTATAGAAAAAACACAATAAATCCAACAAAAAAAGATTGCTTCCTGAAAAAGCACGAATGTCATTATGCTTGAAAGTTGACTTGATAATGGGCGGCTGATAAATCTACAAAAATAATGTCACTCAGTTGTTTATTTAAATGAAATAAATAATAAATAAATAAATACCAAGTACAAATAAATATTATTAGTTAATATTTATATTAGTTAATACCCAATTTATTTTCTACTATAAAGCTCTAAATGGTCTGGATTGCAGGTTGGAGAGTAATTCGGCACTGAACCGAAAATTTTGCTTCAATTTGGTCTGGTCCAGTCCAGTTCTTTATAATTTGAAAAAAAAATTTTTTTTATTATTTTAAAAATTAATTAAAAAACCAATTTTATTATTAAGTTAATTAAAAAAATGGTAATAAGTATTTTTTTTCTATTATTAAAACAATTAAGAGAAACTTATTTTAACTGTCATTGAAATGATCAAAGAAAAATGTTTTTAACGTTTTGTCATTAAAACAGTTTAAAGAAAACGTTTTTTTTAACATTTTATTCTTAAGATGATTAATAAAACATTAAAAAATATTTCACAGATTAAAAAAAAAAGTTTTTAAACGTAAAAACGTTTTATTTATTAAAAATGAATTAGATAAAAGTATAAAACGGTTTCAACAATTTTTTTATTGAAATGGATTTAAAAAAAAATGTATTAAATGTAAAAAAGTTTTATTAACATTTTTTGCTAAAACGAATTAAAAAAACATTTTGATTTATAAAGCAAGTTTTAATGTTTTATCATTAAAATAAGCTGAAAAAAAAAGATTA
Source organism: Oehlia diaphana (assembly GCA_003833135.1). NCBI lineage: Eukaryota > Fungi > Glomeromycota > Glomeromycetes > Glomerales > Glomeraceae > Oehlia > Oehlia diaphana. The sequence goes on along the minus strand of QZLH01000829.1, from coordinate 32,910 downwards.
ATAACGTTTTACAAGTTTTTTTTATTAAGAACTAAAAAAAAAAAATATTTTTCAACGTTTTTTCTATTAAATGGGCTAAAAAAACCTTTTTAGTCGTTGAAAACATTTTTTAGAACAGTTTAATTTTTTTTTCCTTTTAGCTTATCATCGAAGAAGAAAATTTTATGTCTGATTGTTATCATGATTGATTTAGAGATCCGAGCAAATATACGAATAGACGAATAGTCTCACTCACTCTACTCATCTTCTCAGGGCCAGAAATATACAATGCTGCCTGAAATTATCAAAAAAGGAAAGATCTACACTTTTCTTTTTTCTACTTTTCCGGGTCCTATTGATTTGAACATGTAGACTATAAAGGCCTCTCTAAAAATATTTTTACCCTCTAAAATATTTATTCCGTGTTTTTTTATTCCATGTTATTTCCGTAAGTGTATCAAATTCACGGAGTTTTTACAGAAAAATTTTTTCTTTTTTTTACAATTTATAATAAAATTTTTTATTCAAAAATATGTATGACTAAAACTTAATAATAATTGGTTGCTCAATTTTGTAGCTAATACTGTAATACTGTAATACGGTTCAGAGAAAGAAATATAAAGTAAGTTATGTTCAGTCGATTAAAAATATGCAAGGTCTTAATGACCCATATTTTTTTTTTTTTATTACATCCGATATTGAAATCATTAATCATTATGATATATAATAAATATTTATTAGATGCATGGGAAATAGACATATCGGTCAGCCAATCCAATAATTGTGTATAGTTCGGTCATTAGTAATACTGCGGATCAATAGTAGTTAATGCTACTACTAATATTTTTATTTTTATTTTTATTTCTCAGAGTAAAAAAGTTCCAGTAAAGATTACAAAGAAACTATATAATAGAATCAAAAGTAATACACTAGTACCCAAGTGTCCGCACCAGAAAAACCGAATATAAAGAGAAATATACAAAAACTAATTATGACATACGATTTAAAAATAGAATTAAAACGAAATATATCGAATAAATCTATTGGTTCAAAAAAAGTTCATTTCTATGTAAAGACCATGATCCTGAATGTAAAAAATTTAATGACGTGTGAGCGGACGGATCAATACGAGGGTTGTGTTTATGATAAGATGTTAATGTGACAATTTCTTCGTGGATCGTTCGCACCGGGCGTATTGGATGAAGTGAGTAACCGCTTGAAATTTCTTCTATAATGTATTTTGGATCGTTTTGTATTCCCGTGGATCGTTCCCAGGCTTTGAAATTATCGTCACGTTGCCCAAGTAAGATAAATCGTTAATTAAGTCTTTAATATACAAAATTAAAAAGATTGTCACGTGATTGCGGCGTCCTATATAGTTATAAAAGAGGCCCGTAAGTCCCTCGGAATCATATTATAGATGAGCAAAAAACGAGGATGCGAAATAGATTGATGTGAGATTAGCAAACAGAGAGGAACCGTCAATTTTCTGGTCGATGTCAAGAGCCTTATATAATAATAATTTCAAAAGCGCAACGTATTTCTTAACACTTCTCGGATATTGTGTTGGTATGAAGGACATAAGGCGACATGTATATTATCATCTTTTTCAGAGTGACAGAGTAAAGAGTTAATTATAAAATTTCCGCAGTAAAGAAATTGACACGTGACTTATTATCACGTTTTTATAATAGTATATTTGTGGTTGTGTAATCATATGCGGCAAGAAGATTGGTATTTTATGTCTTTTATAATTTTATTTAGTTACACATTGTAACACAATAATGTAGTGTACCCAATTGTACTGCAATAATAAAATTTCACGTACGAATCTAGGCCTTTCTTTTTTTTTCCTTTTTTTTAACAAATATAATTCATAAAGTTTCTCAAAAAAAAAAAAAAAAAAAAAAAAAAAAAA
>QZLH01000829.1:8316-18354 GCA_003833135.1 Oehlia diaphana | reverse complement strand
AAAAAGAGTTTTAAAAAAAAAGTCATGAGACATTTTTGATAACAATTTAAAAAAAAAAAAAAAAAAAAACGCTACGTTTTTTGATAATAATTTGTTTTACATGAAATCAGCTGTAAGTAATATAAATAAATAAAATATTTCCGCTAAACGTTGTTAGGGAAAAAAATTCGGAATATGGGGGATCGATTTAAGTGTGATACTTCATATACTTAATGGGATCTTTCGAGAAAAAACTCCATTATTCCCAAAATAAATGGTAATCCCATGGAGCGTGTCACTCATTAAATATTAACTATTTTAAACTTAACTATTTTAGACTAAAATTAGTAATTTCCCGACTATCTATATGAGATCGAAAAATAAGTAAACGAAGATTCCCGGTCATTTATAAACTCAGCTAATCACTCGCAATTTTAAAAATTAGTATGAAGGTGATCATGAGTAACACTTAGTGCAACAGAGGATTATTTGATTAACCCCATCGTAAATAAATATTTTCGAGGTGATTAATTCCAGAAAATTTTATTTCTCCTGCGGAAGCTAAACTTTAAGGGAGGGGAAATTCGGCGCACTACCCCGCAATTATTCTTCTGAAAAATCTACAATAGTCTCATTTTCCCGCTGGATAAAGCTAGCCCTATAAATATTTTATCCGTTATTTCTGTAGAAACTTCGTAAAAATGAGCCTTTCACGGATTCATTCACGGAAAATGTAAATAATTCGATAAATTCCGCAATATAAGGTTATTAATTCCGGAATATGAGCCTTTTACGGAAAAGATGGAATAAAAAAACGGATCGACTAATTATTCATCAGCGAGTCATATGTGCCTGGCTCTTTACACCCATATTTCTTATATTCTGTAAGTTCCATAGGCCAATCAGAGAGATTTGTGTGGCTAATCCAGTTCCGGTTAATGAAATTTTGATTGGTTTTTTCCTTATAAGGCTAACGAAAAAATTTTACTTCTTTATTAGTTATAATTTATTTCCGGAGGATTATCTTTAAATGAAATTTTTGAAGTTGTATTTTTTATCAATATGGTAATATTCAGGATTTCCATTCCCAGTATATACAAGCTACCCCCTACTAATTTCGATCATTTGTAAATCTTATTTATTTTTATTGATTTATGTCAAGCAGGTACTGTAAATCGATCATTTGCAGATCATCGCTTTACTTAGAATTTCATGATCCGATACTATATCACGTGATACAACGATCCATTTTAAAAAGAATCTTAAAAGCGTTAGTAAGTATTCTATAACAAAAAAGAACAACTACCAATTTACTAAGACTATATAATAGAACGAAATATTTTGGCTACGATTGCACATACAAAGCCACCCCGCTATTACATTGTTATTATTAAGGGTTATCCGTCCGATTTAATATGAACATTTCATAAATAGAATGAATCTTTTCAAAGATGATTGCCAAATATTTTTTAAGATAAAAAGCCCCAAAAAATTGAAATTTTCCTCTCTTTTCAAAACAAATCCTCCAATATATTTTATTTATTCATTTACAATATTTATTTTTTATCTAATTAACTTTTATTAAAAAAAAAAATGAATAAAAAAATCATATTTTATTTCTTAACTGCATTGGTTGTGCTAATCTTCAAAACCGATTCAAGTCATACACTTCCGACGATTTCTAAATATGATGAGAATTATTGGACATCAGAAAAAATGAAAAAAGCTAAACCTTTAACCACTAAAAATATGAGATTTAGAACAAGAAGTGGTATCGAACCTATAAAAAATACAACTGACTCCTCTAAAGATGCGAAATCTATGCAACCTTTTGAGAGAAAATATGATGCAAAAACTGGAGTAGCAAATGTAGATCAAGTTCAAAATATTCCCGTTGGAATGTTATTTATGAGCATGAATGGTGAAGATTTTACTTGTACCGCTAGTGTAATCAATACTGATGATGGAAATATTGGAGCTACTGCAGCGCATTGTCTTTATGATCATGATACTCAATCATATTTTCAAAATGTAATGTTTTCTCCTGGGTATAACAATGGACAACCTGGTCCACTTGGTAAAGTTCCTATCGCCAAGATGGCAATAACACCTGAATTTCTTAATAATAATGATGATGAATTTGATTGGGGCATGATGTTATTTAATTTTAACATGGGAAATCTTCCATTAAAATATTATACAGGAGCTCTCGGTTGGGCATTCCAACTAGGAACTGATGTTCCAACAACTATTCAAGGTTATCCGAAAGGAGGTAATCTTCCAAATTGTCCAAATGATGGACAGACTCTTTGTATGTGGCAAGGAGAAACAATATTAGCAAATGATTATTATATCGTACATGACTTAAATTTAGGAGATGGTGCAAGTGGAGGTCCTCTTATAACGAATTATGATCCAAATTTGAATTTAGGTCTTTTATATAGTAATTATGCTTCTTTTGATGATCTCAATGATCAATTACTTGGACCTATTTATGACCAAATAGAATTCCATGCATTAATAGGTGAACTTACACTTTAAATTATCATGTATTTATTATTTTACAATATTTATTTTTTCTATTATGTCACTATGGAAAAACCAATAATAAATTTTTCTTTTATACTTTTCAATTTTAACTTAATATGGCAGTTGAGTATAAATTTTTACTTTTATTTTTATTAAACAGTAATAGTTAGTGAATACAAAATTTATAAACAGAACCAAATTGTAAAAAGTAAATAAAAAATTGAACTAAACTATCAGAAGAATCTACTTTGACGGTGAGGCAATTAAAATGAAACTATTAAAAACATAACCAACTATGCTTGAAAATCATTTCTTTAATTAACCCACAACCTCCCATACACTAGCCTAAAGCTTGGTAAGTTGAAGCCCGCCCTGCAGAAGAAAGTAATATAAACCCTATAAAATTATATGAGCCTATCACTAAAATCTACATTGGCGTTACAAAGTAAGATTAGTATGAAATTCTATAATATTTTTACCAAGTAAATATAATTTTGAATACTATCTAAAGCATCATATTGAATACCATTAATATTACTACTATTAAGTAACAAACAAACACTTTTAAATTCTAATATTTTCTTTTTTGCTATTCCTAATGAACATTCAATATAATTTACGTTGATTATGTTCTACCCTTTTTCATTACCAATTTGATACCTTTTGTTTGTAATTATCTCTGCCTGTTTGGAGGATGGCTTTTATATTGGAGATGATGGCCTTCTGTGTTAATTTGAATGCTGGCTCTATGATGAGGATGTGGCCCATTTGGTTGCCTTTTAAAATGCCAAAATGGTGTAAAAAAAATTATCGCGTCGGGTGGCGCAGTAATTCAATATAAATCCGCGTTTAAATTTGGCCGACGCTATAGCGTCAATAATTCTGGCCGGCTAATTACATTTTCAAACTCAGATTCAAATTCCGCTATTTCAGAGTCTAAGAATCATCTGGGCACTGTCTGAGTGCCGTCTGAACTTTGTTTGGGGACGTGATTAGGATAGTACGCAGATAGGAGATGCACCGCAGGGTGATAAAATAATCGTATATATAGCTTTAGCATAGAAACCCATGTATCACGGGATATGCCCGATTTTATTTTTGTATGGTCCACCACGCTACATTGCATTGATTTTAATCGCTTAATGACGTGGAAACATGGAGTAATTTTAGTCATAGACATAACTACTTTGAGAATAAAATATAATGCAAAATGAATATTGACCATATGACTCATTGTATCAATTTGATTTACTGATCGGATAATCTAAATTTTTTTTTTAAAAAAAAAAAAGGTTTATAAAACCGTTATTCTTTCTATTTTTTTTTAAAAAAAAAAAGTTCAAACCATTTAAAAAAATAGTTTCACCCGTCCAATTTTGAATATCTTTTTTTTAATTTGAAGAGGGCTACAAAATAGCTTGAAGATAGTCAAAGTACAATTACTTGGATTATGAGATAATGCTTTTTTAAATTCTTTAATAATTTTTTTAATTTGCTCTGTTTCTTAGGTGTATAGGACCCAGAAATATATATATTATAATGTCGGTCTGTAAATATAATAGGAAATAAAATTCTGATCAAAAATTATCTAAAAAAGGAAAAATTTTCATATTTTTTAGTTCAAAATACGCAAACTCAAACCTGACTTTTTTATATATATTTCTGAGTCCTGGTGAATTCAAATTTAAATTGTTTTATGAACAGGTCATCATTAAACTATGATGCTGACTTAAATTTATTAAGCTATTAAGTTTGTAACATCAAAAAAAAAAACTAATCTCCATTACTACCTGGAATATTCAAAAAATATTCTTACTATTATTCATTGTGGTCCAACTGTCCAATAAAATAGGTAATACATTGCAGTATATAATTGTAAATTATAAATTTATACTCAACTACCATATTAAGTTAAAATTGAAAAGTATAACAGAAAAATTTATTATTGGTTTTCCATAGTGACATAATAGAAAAATAAATATGATAAAATAATAAATACATGATAATTTAAAGTGTAAGTTCACCTATTAATGCATGGAATTCTACTAAGTCATAAATAGGTCCAAGTAATTGATCATTGAGATCATCAAATGAAGCATAATTACTATATAAAAGACCCAAATTCAAATTTGGATCATAATTCGTTATAAGAGGACCTCCACTTGCACCCTTTCCTAACTGTAAGTCATGTACGATATAATAATCATTTGCTAATATTGTTTCTCCTTGCCACATACAAAGAGTCTGTCCATTATTTGGACAATTTGGAAGATTACCTCCATCCGGATAACCTTGAATAGTTGTTGGAACATTGGTTCCTAATTGGAATGCCCAACCGAGACCTCCCGTATAATATTTTAATGGAAGATTTCCCACGTTAAAATTAAATAACACCATGCCCCAATCAAATTCATCATCATTATTATTAAGAAATTCAGGTGTTATTGCCATCTTGGCGATAGGAACTATACCAAGTGGACCAGGTTGTCCATTGTTATATCCAGGAGAAAACATTACATTTTGATAATATGCTTTAGCAACTTGATCATAAAGACAATGCGCTGCAGTAGCTCCAATATTTCCATCATCAGTATTGATTACACTAGCAGTACAAGCAAAATCTTTACCATTCATGCTCATAAATAACATTCCAACGGGAAAATTTTTAGCTTGAGCTACCCCAGTTTTTGCATTATATTTTCTCTCAAAAGGTTGCATAGATTTCGCATCTTTAGAGGAGTCAGTTGTATTTTTTATAGGTTCGACACCACTTCTTGTTCTAAATCTCATATTTTTAGTGGTTAAAGGTTTAGCTTTTTTCATTTTTTCTAATGTCCAATAATTCTCATCATATTTAGAAATCGTTGGAATTGAATGACTTGAATCGGTTTTGAAGATTAGCACAACCAATGCAGTTAAGAAATAAAATATAATTATTTTGTTCATTTTTTTTTTTTTTTTTTAATAGAAGATTATTAGATAAAAAAATAAATATTGTAAATGAATAATTAAAATATATATATTGGAGAATTGGTTTTGAAAAGTGAAGATAATTTTTTAATTTTTTGGGGCTTTTTATCTTAAAAAATATTTGGCAATCATCTTTGAAAAGATTCATTCTATTCATGATATGTTCATATTAAATCGACCGGATTATAATTTTGTAATAGCGGGGTGGCTTGTATTAATATTAGTACAAGTACATATATAAATTTAGAAATATTTAAGAGACGCAAACCAAGGAGTTATGCGACTCTATAGCAAAGTAACCTATCTAAACACGTGTTAATAAAAAGTTGTGTAATCGTAGCAAAGATTTCGTTCTATTATATAGTCAAAGTAAATTAGTAGAACATTTTTGTTCTTTTCGTTATAGAATACTTACTAACGCTTTTAAGATTCTTTTTAAAATGAATCGTTTTATCACGTGATGTAGTACCATCGGGATTATGAAATTCTAATTAAAGCGATGATCCACAGTTATAGTATATCGATCGCTTCACTGCTTGACATAAACATATAAAAATAAAATAAGATCTACAAATGATCGTTACCATATAGGTTAAAACATACAACTTTAAAAATTTCATTTAAAAATAATCCCCGGAAATAAATTCATAAATACTTATACAAAATACATTACTAATAAAGAAGTAAGCTTTATTCAGTTATCATTATAAGGAAAAACCAATCAAAATTTCATTAACCAGAACTGAATAAGCCACACAAATCTCTCTGATTGGCCATTTGAACTTACAGAATATAAGAAATATAGGTGTAAAGAGCCAGGCACATGTGACTCTCTGATTGATAATTTAAATTCCTACTCTGTAAAAACAGTCGATCCGCTTTTTATATTCTGTAAAAGGTCCATAATTCCGGAATTAATAACCTTATATTACGGAATTTATGAAAATTATTGAAATAAAACTGAACCAATTTCGTTCTCAAACAATTTTTCATACAATATATAAAATGAATAAATATACTATATACCAAATGTAATTTTTAATATTAATATTATTTACAATTAAAGAAAATAAAAATTTATAATTTATGAATTTTTCTTTAAATGAAACTCCAAACTCATGAACTTCATTTTGATATCCTAATTATATTTTTATAATCACATAAATTCACTAAAAATGATTATCAAATTCAAGTTCATTATTAATTTATTTATTCAATCCTTTCATAATGCCAAGAAGGAAATTTTAGATAATTTATAAAAAAAAAAAAAAATAATAATTAGATCAAAAAAAATTTAAAAAAAAATTTTGAAATTGAAAGTAATAATAATAAATAAGATAAGCTAGAAAAATTTTTTCATTTTAAAAAAAAAAAATTTCAGTCTATAAAATCCGAAAAAAAAGGTATTAAAGGTGGACGGTAATGTGATCTGTTGCGGCTGATCACATTGTCATGAGAGGATGGGAATGGCTGAAAACGAATATGATTAATAAACTTTTTTTCGCAAAAAAATATCTGATCAAAATTTCATTGAGCTTTCCCAGTTTCTATGATAAATTTATTATAGCCAAAATGGCATGTAACTAGTACAAACAAATCCGCCGATATGCATATCATATACTGTAGCGATAAAATTATCATTTACTGTATCTTGTAAAAAAAAAAAAATACTTTAGTGCCTATATTATAAGCCAAGGTTTCAAAATTTTACATAGTTTAATATAGCAATATATACACTTATTATAAAGATTTAAGAAAAATTTTTAGTCATCCAGGTCTTAAAGGAATGACTGATCGCCGTAAAAAATAGGTAGCTGCGGCTAATCACATTATCCTAAGAAGGAGTCACCGGACAAATCAACCAAATTTGATCGGGCATCTTGCAAGTTTTTTTTAAATGGCCGAAATTTTTTTGGTATTTTTTAATATAAAATTATGATTGATTACGTAATTTTGACCCATTTAAAAAATAATAGAATGATTTTTTTTTTGTTAATGTAAAAAAAAATATCATCAATGTACTGTATCTATTAATGCAAAATGCCGATCATTTGTTAAACGGGGACATTGTCCGGTGATTGTTAACTTTAAAAAAGCATATCTGCACCTGTTACGCTGCAGCAGGATTAAATCTAAAAAAGTTTTACCAATGGTTTTTTTCCTTTTCTTGTCCTTCTTTACATAATGTTCAGGAACCACTTGGGTTACAGCATTCACATGATACTTATAGAAAAATAGACACAAAGAAGTATCTGATTTATAATTAGTAATTAAAATTTTATCACAATTAGTCAAACAAAATGTATAATAGTAAAAAAAAAAAAAAAATATTGTACTAAAACCAAAAAATAAAAAAAAAAGTTGACTAAAAAATTTTTTCGGTCTGAACTGACAAAAAATGCTTAAAAAACAAAAATAAAAAAATGATTAAAAAATAAAATTTATCATTAGACATTGAATAAAACATAAAAATTAAAAAAAACTTGGTAAAAAAATTTAAAATTCATTTTTTTGCTTGAGCCGAAAAAAAATAATAAAAAAAAATGATTAAACAAAAAATTTATTCTAAAGAACCAAAAAAATAAAAAAAAATTTCAGAAAAAAAATGTTTTATGCGAAGTGAATCGAAGAAATATGAGGGATCTACGAAGAATTTCAATTCATTGCATGTGCATAATATATTCACTTAAAAGAAATTCAGTATCCGGATCCGGTTCGTACCTAAACAAAAAAAAAAAAGTTACCCGATTCCTTAACGGGTATTACCCGTATTTACCCATTTAGCACTTTATCATATTTGACCTCGGGATATAATTCACAAAAAATATGTAAATAAATATGTATGATTTTGTACGATGCTGCGTACATAAAGTTAATTTGATCACTAAAATTAATAATGAATATGAATTTAATAGTAATATAGCAAAAGACAGTTCAGCTGCTACTAAGGCGCGAACCAGTTGGGTCTGGAATTATTTTGAAATTAGCGATAATAACACAGAAAGTGTATTTCCTCAATGTAAAGTTATTGAGGGTGATGAAATTGAATGTATTTAAGGTTACTAACGGAATGAATTGAGTTAAACAAATAATGCTTTTACTAAAATAGTGAGTAGCGAAATTGACTTACTAAGAATTAAATTTTTTTTGCTTTATGAAAGCTACTTAGTTATAAAATTCTTATTTTGAAACAAAAATGTCTTTCAAATTATAATAATTAAAAACACATTAAATTTAGTTTGAAACAATACAAAACGGATATTACCTGTTTTTACCCACTTGCAATTCTGTGACTCGGATATTCACAAATATCCGGGTATATCCGGATTGTATCCGAGTAAACGGATAACGGGTCGCAGCCCTACTGCGCTCGATTGCATCATCCAAGAGGCCAATAGGATGGAATTACAAAATGAAATATGATAGAAGTCTAATTAAACTTTTCGTTAGAAATTATCTACAGTATTAGCAAAAAAAAGTGCCCATTAAAATTTCATTAACCGGAACTGTGAGAACATACACAATTAATTTATTCTAACCATAATAAATATGGATCATGCATTTTCATGTTAAGTTATATTATTTCAAATTTCAATTTGTTAAAACTCTCATAAATATGCATATAATATCTACAATTAATTGCCAATCCGTCTAAATTCGAAATTTGATGATTGCCAAAGACTCTCCTTTACCGTAACAAATATGCAACTTTTTTTTACTTACTTTATTTTCGCATAAGTATTATGAATTTTATAACATATAGTATACATAAGTTTTAATAATTTTAGTGTTTATTATTGTAAAAAAGGAGTTTACATTGTACACGTGCTAGATGTGGCTTTATCTGCTTTATCTGTTATTGCAAGATTTACAAGCATGCAATTTTTTAGTATATTCTTTTTTTTAGGGCAATATAAACAATTTCGAATGAATAATCAAGAATTAGTTTTTAAGACATAACTAGAATATGCGATTTGCCGGGGACTCCGTCCCCAAACATAACATTTATAATTAAAAAAATTTTTTGATATAAATAAATTGAATTGTATGTAAAATATTACTGAATAATAAAATTTTTATAAAAAATCATGTTTTTAATAAGGTCTTATACAATTTTTTCTTAAAAATAATATTTCTAATCTATATAGGGATACGGAATCACAAAAATGCATCATTTGCATGATTTGATCATAATTTATGCTGAATTTATATTGATTTTATCACAGAAATTACATAATTTAACATAGAATTTACACAATTTGGTTAATGAATTTACTGCCTAAATTACAATTATTAATATTAGTTGCATTTATATGAATTTGTTTTAATAATATTTTATTAAATTATTAAATCAAATATAAAAATAAAAAAAATCCTTAGTATCATGTGATTATAATTAGCCAATAATATAAATTAATTCTTATGATATAAAATAATGACGTAAGTTGTGATGTGTTTTAAAGTTAATACAGCTACAAAAAAAATAAAGTCTAAAATTAATATTTAAGTGCTTTTAACCTGCCTGAACAACTTTCAGTTAATAAATGAAGTTGATTTGAT
>QZLH01000827.1:19152-46100 GCA_003833135.1 Oehlia diaphana | reverse complement strand
TTTTCACATTTTTTTAATCGGAACGTTGGCTAACGTTCCGATTATTTCTTTTTTTAACGAAACGTTTTTTACGTTTCGTAATACTATTTTTTTTTCAAATTTTTTAATCGGAACGTTGGCTAACGTTCCGAAATAATTTTTTTTAAATTTTTTTAATCGGAACGTTGGCTAACTAACGTTCCGATTTTTTCATTTTTAACGAAACGTTAAAAAACGTTTCATTTTTTTTTTCTTTTTTTTTAAAAATTTTTTTGTTTGTTTTTTTACGAAACGTATCTAACGTTTCGTTTTTTTTATTTTTTTTAGGACCGCGGCTTTCTGGATAGCTCACGGACGGGAATTTGAAGGTAAACCTTCAAAATTGTTTTAACTTTGTTTTTAACGAAACGTGACTAACGTTTCGTTTTTTTGGTTTTTTTAGGTCTGGATGATTCACGGACGGAATTTCGAAGGTAAACGAAATTCCTAAATTAATTTTTTTTTAATTTATTTTAACGAAACGTGACTAACGTTTCTTTTTTTTTATTTTTGTAGGTCTACGGGTTCCCGGGTAAAATGGTGAGTTTCGCAACGTTCGTTGCGAAACTTTGAATTTTTTTTTATTGTTGAAGAAACGTGACTAACGTTTCTTTCTTTCTCTTTTTGTAGGTATCGGACTTCGAGTAGTAGAATGGTAAGTTTCGCAACAGATGTTGCGAAACTTTATTTTCTTTAATTTTTTCTTTAAGAAACGTTCTAACCGAACGTTTCTCTTATTGTTTTGTAGGTTCAGTCAACTTCGGGATTTAGAGTTTTGGAAAACGGTAAGTTTCGTTACGAAACTTCCGTTTTTTTTTGTTTTTTTCCTTTAAGAAACGTTCTAACTGAACGTTTCTCTTTTTTTTGTAGGTTCGGCCGTTCGGATGTCTTCCGAAGAACGGAAAAAACCAAGTTTCGTAAGTACGAAACTTGGTTTATTTTTTTTTGTTTTTTTTTTTGTAATATTATGGAACGGTTACTAATAACCGTTCCTTAGGTTTCGGTGGGCTTCCGATCTTCGGAAAAAGAGGAACCAAGATTCGTAAGTACGAATGCGAATCTTGGTTTTTGTTTTCTTATTTTTTAACATTACGAACGGTTACTAATAACCGTTCTTTTTTTTTTATAGATTCGGGAAGGCTTCTCAGTTCCGAAGAACGGAAAACCAAGATTCGTAAGTATTCTGAATCTTGGTTTTTGTTTTTCTTATTTTTTTAACATTACGAACTAATAACCGTTCTTTTTTTTTGTTTAGGTTCGGGTGGTCTTCCGAAAATCAGAGGAACCAAGATTCGTAAGTATTCCGAATTTTGGTTTTTTTTTATTGTTTTTTATTATTATGAACGGTTTCTAACCGTTCTTTTCTTTGATTTTTATAGGATCGGTGGGTTTCCGATGAACGGAAAAAGAGAACCAAGATTCGTAGTACGAATCTTGGGTTTTATTTTTTATTCTTTTTTTTAAAAAATACTATGAACGGTTACTAATAACCGTTCTTTTCTTTTTTATAGGTTCGGGTGATTTCCGACTAATGGATGAACCAAGATTCGTAAGGTACGAATATGAATCTTGGTTTTATTATTTATTTTTTTTATTATTATGGAACGGTTTGCTAACCATTCCTTTCATTTTTTTATAGGTTTTGAGTATAGAAACGGTATTTTCGTAAATTTTACGAAATTACCGTATTTTTTTTTATTTAATTGCATTCACACCTTGTTATGGTTGTGTCACCAGGGGCGCTATGTCAACGGAAATTTAGTACGTTGATCGCTTAAAAATCCGCGGCAATCCAATTATAACAAGAGGAATTAATTTTTTGACAATTTGTCATTTTTACATTAGATAAATAAATTTACAATATCAGATATACAATGTTAATAAATTAATACTACAGTTAAAGTTAACTATCGTACGATAACTAAAATATACCATTGCTATACACGTTTTTAATATTGATATACGCGTTTTTATATATTGTATACACGTTTTTAAACTATCGTTCACTTAAATGGGTGTTGATTTACGTGTTTTTAAACGTTTTTAAGTGATGTTGATTGACAAAGGGTTCGTTTCCCTACATTTTTTGGCGTTGAGCAACACATGGTGTTTTTCACCACCTTTATACGCCTATTTAATGATAATATTACAATAAACTGTAAAATGCCAAGTAGATCAGGCAGAAAGATTGCCTCAGTCTCTCTGGTAAAATAAATTCAATAAATTCGAATAATTATGCACGCGGTATTAATTGAGCTGTGAATGCGAACTGAATACTTGCAAAAATTTATTATTAATTAATCTTTTATTGATTTAAATTTATAAAAATACATTATAATAAAAATTAAAGAAAATATTGCACTATAAAAAATATATAAAAAAAATCATTAAAATTCTTTATAGCATCTATATAGCTGATGTGTAGTAATGAGAAAGAAACTGAATAGTCAAAACGAAAAATTGCCGCTAGTACTTGATCATATAGTCATGTGACGGTAACATACAAGTGGCGTTAAAGTCGCCAAATCGGAAGTTTCAGCAAAGTTGATATTTGACACACGTCTCATTGTTATAAGGTTTACCCTATTTTCATTTCATTTATTTATTTATTTAAAAATAAATTGTAATAATGTCCTATAATTACATATATAGCACGATAATATTAAATAAACCTTTAATATTATTAATATTTATGAAGAGAGTTTGAGTAAAAGCTGTCGTTAAATATTTACGAACGAACGAAACATGGTAATTTATTGTTATTTTGAAAAAATACAGTAATCAGATAACGTGATAAAATAATTCAGGACGTTAATAAAAATACAAATTTATTCGGCAATGATGCTTTTTTTTCCCGTGAAGGTCATAGTTACACAAGATTTTGAAGTAGTTCTTATATTCAAGTTATAAATTTAAGACTATCGTGACTTCATTCAACGAACAGATGAACTATCAGATAAATATTGAATTTATTGAAATACAAAATAAACATATTAATGTAACAACATTTCAATTATAACGGGCAACCATCAATTATAATTTTGTACCTCCTTCTTAATTCAAAATAAATCATGTGGAATAATGCAAATTGTTGTACAGAATAAGTTCTAGCAACCAAAAATTTTATGGTTCCAAAAAAATTAATTTTTCTTGGAATTCTCAAACTGGTTTTTATTATTTTTTTATTAATATAACAAAAGTAATTAATTAATTTTGATCTTTTAATAATTTCTATATTTATATTAACACAAATGACAAATTAACAAAGTACAAGAATATTCGAATATTCTTTACTACAGAAATAGTAATTTATGCAAAATGTTTTCCCATGACACATTGACACAGCACAAAAACAAATATCGATCGTTATCTTAAAGAGATGCTAATCGATACTTGATAGAGTTCGGTATAGCTACTCAAAATGAAGAATCACATGAATATACTGTAAGTCTAGATCACGCCACAAAATTTGATTTCGGAGTTTGATGATTAAAAAAAATCCGTGATAAGCTTTAAGTCGCATAGTATACGTTATAACATAAATTTTGCATAGACTATCATCTTATAATTATATTAATATCGTTTATAACCCTTTCTTTCTTCTTTTACCATACATACATACTTATCACTATACATTTGTTTATTTAGAAGTTATCGGTTGACGATTTTCTTGTGGGATTTTGTTTTTAACATTAGGTAGACAATGACGTTATGTCACGTGACCATAATTTTTATCGAGAAACATACCAAATATTATTTAAACACTCAAGTTTTGCTTTCTTTTTCAATAATAAAAGGTTTGGAATTTTTTCATTCTTGCCACTTTTCATTACTTTTTTTTTTACGTATTTTTATTCATTCATATATCATATTTGGCGCACCATCAAAAAACAAAAGAATGCCTAATTTGGATGTTTGAAAATTCATTGTTTCCTTTCACATGCAAAGCCTTATCAGTGTTCGGTTCACAAACCGCCATTCTTTGATGTTTATGGGTTTAAATAAAGTAATCAGAATCATTTGGCGCTTTTATTGATGATGAATATGGTTAAAATGAACTTTTATAAACAATAATAACTTCTTTAGTAAGAGTAACGTCATCAAACTTAAAATGATCGACCCAAAAGCAGGTACATCGTTTCACGAATAATCAAAAGGAAAAAAAAAATTTTTTTTTTTTTTATTTATGTCATTGAAAGGAATATTTTGAAACGGAATTTTTTTTCCTTTTGCATCTTTCTGATTACGTAACGTAAAGTATAATAATATATAAATCCCATTGTTTTACGTACTCCAGCAAAACTTAAACGATTTCTTTTCGGTATCGACTTTTTTTTTTTTTTTAAAAAAAAAAAGATATTTTTAATGTTCTGTGGATTAAACGAGAGGTTTTTTTTATCACAATTTTTTTAAAAAATATTTATATATCAAAATACTGTACGTATATAAATTATATTCAAATTATGGAACAAACAAATTATAAATTAAAAATTAATTTTTTAATAACTGATGATAATACATCTTTAATTAATAATCAACCTCAAAAGACGTCAACAAAATCAAGGTTGAAGAAATGTAGAGAATGTAATCGAAAAAGAAAGAATTTTAATGAAATTCATCAAATCTGTCATTTATGTTTTAAAGCAAAATCTGTTACACTAAGTGGAAATAAAGTTATTGATGATTTTATAAGATATACATTGACTAATCGTTATAAAAAAGCTGGAAAAATGGAATTTGTTCAATTTGATAGATTCATAAATATTAAACTTATTTCTGAAGGAGGTTTTAGTAAAATTTATAAAGCCACTTGGATGGATGGTCCAATATCAAGATGGAATGATAAACAACAAAATTATAGGCGTGATGGTGAAATGATTGTTGTTCTTAAAGAACTTAATGATTCTAAAAATATTGATTCTAAACAATTAAGTGAGGTATGATCAATACCAATTTTTGATTTTTGTACGTATATATAAAATTATTTATATCTTTTAATTTTTTCATTTTTTTTTTTTTTTTAGCTCAAAGTATTTTATAATCTTATTTTACAACATAGAAATCATGGTGATTATAATGATTTTGATAATCATAATTATACTACCAAATATTTTGGTATGACTCAAAATCCTATCACCCAAAATTATATGATAATTACAAAATATTATAAATCAGGAAATCTTTCAAATTATATAACTAATGATTTTTTTAATATTAGTTGGCATGATAAATTAATTAAATTACTTCAAATTATAAGTGGATTAAAAAATATACATTATGCGAATATTATTCATAAAGATTATCATAGTGGAAATATTTTTATAGATTATCTTGCTATAATAAGTGATTTAGGAATAAATCAATCTGCGATTGATAATAGTGAGATTTATGGTGTCATTCCTTATGTTGCTCCAGAGGTTTTTCAAGGACAAAAATATATTAAAGCATCTGATATATATAGTCTTGGTATGATTATGTGGGAATTAATGAATGGTAGAAAACCTTTTTGGGATCAAAATCATGATATAAATCTTATTATTGAAATATGTAATGGTTTTCGTCCTCCAATAGTCACAAATGCACCTGAAGGTTATATTGAATTAATGCAAAATTGTTGGCATTCTGATCCAAATAAAAGACCAACAGCTAGTGATATATTTAAAATTGTTGAAAATATTATATTCAATGAATCTAAAATAAGTTGTTTTAATCCAACTAAAATTATTTATTCCCCAAATATTGGTCCTGTAACAACCTATAATCCAGGTGCTATCTATAAAAGTAGATTACTAAGTGAATTGATAGGATTAGTAAAATCTACATTAAGTAATCAAAGAATGATTTTAGAATTTAGTAAGTTAAAATTATTTTTATTAAAAAAATAAGTTAAATTAAACAATTATTAACTTATTTTTTATTGTATGTAAATTAGGACATTACCCTTCTATTAATGGTAATTTATTTTAGTAATATTTATTTATAATAATAATTTAACATGTTAAAATAATTCTAATTCACACGTTTTTTTTAATAATAAAGATAAAAGAATATATAGTAACTGTGATTTGATTGAAAATAATCATGAAAATGGTATGATGATAAAGATTTTATTTTTCATAGTTGATTAAATAACTTTATCTAAATCATACTTTCATATTTACTTTAGATAAAAGTATTAAAAGGATCAAATTATTTGAAAACGGAAATAATGGTAAGTACTATTTCTTTTTATACAGTATAACTATATCTCTGTCATTTTCATGAAAAATTTTTATTTTTAGATTATTTGACTGGGTTTGATATTGAGAATAATAATGCAAATTACAATATACTTAACAATAACGGTAAGAAAATGTTTTTAACATATACACTTTAATTTAATAATTTATTAATATCTAAATTACAGATTATTAGATCATGAAATGCATATATAGTGTATTAGTTTGATATTTTTGATATTGCAATAGCATGATTATTAGTTTTATTACAATTATATGGTAATACTTCAGAAATTGTACGGATACATAGTAACAATAAGAACATTTTACCAATTAGTTTTATATTATAAATATGTATTTATGAAGTATTTTCATATGATACTCATGAAAGTTATTGTAAGTAAATAAAGAACATTTTATTAATTATTACTTTAATAGGTGCTACGAAATTTAAATATGGTGACAAAAAGGCGGGCTCACTTTGCAATGAAGTGGTCAATTATTGTTTTTGTTTGTCATTAATTCCTCTTATAGTTTTTGACTTATCTTTTTTCAGTAATAGGTATAAATTAATTGAATTTTACAATTAGCTATTTGTTCTTAAGTCCATATAAAACAATATTATCCCGAAAATAATTTCTATAATAATAGCAAACTTTTTTTAAATCAAGTTTCAAAAAAGCTTGAAAGAAAATATCTAATGGATATTTATTAAAATTTTACTAGAAATATGATGTCATAAAATCATAAAATGAAATTTATATTTTAACGTTTTATTATTAACTTTACTTATATCATCTGATTCATTTCAATAAATTCATGTTGTGAAATTTTCACTGTATTCAAATGAGAAATATTTAATAAAAAATAAAGTCAGATCCTAAAAAAATTAAAATTTTTAAAATTATAAATCTTACCATAAAATATAAATTAAATCTGATACAAAATAAAGGAATTTTTTTAATAAATATACATAATATTTGATAAATAAAATTTGCATAGTAAAATCCTAAAATATTATCCATATAACTTAAACTGAAATTAGAATAAATTCTTTTGATTTTAACCAGAAAATACATGATATAAATATTCAATTTTCCATTATTTAGTTTATTTATTTTTTTTTAGTATAGATAATATATTATTATAAAAATTAAAATAAACCTATTTGATTATTTAACAGATAAATAAAATTTTCAATAAAACCAATCTGCTCATTATTATCCTTCTAAAAAATAAGGACTTTCATAATAACAGTAATACTTGAAAAATTAAATTAGAAAAAAAAGAATCAACTATTCAAATTGAAAGTTAGTAAAACTTTTAAAAAGTAAAAGGTTCATAAATTTTAATACTTCTTTAATTATGGATTTCAGAAAATAAACAGAAACATATTTACTAATTAAGAAAAATCCTTTTAATATATAGCTGAGTTTTTATATCTAGAACTTTTTAAAAATTTTAAGGCTTTTAAAATATCTGAACTATTAATTTTAGTTAAGAATCTCTAAGAGAATCTATTAAACCTAACAATAAAGAAGTGTTTTCTTAATTTCTTAATAGAGCTTAATTAATGTAAAGAATTCAGAAAACAATTATCAATTACAGTGAAGATTCTGAAGATTCTGGTAAGTTTATAACTACTATAAAAGAGGATATTAGCTAATATAAAATATCAAAACAAGATGTAAAAGCTATTTCTTTTGCAAAAGAAAATAATATAAGCCTAAAGAACTTATTTTATATGACTAGAAAGGAAAGATTAATTAGCAAAGAAATTTATCCCATTGATAAAAAGATGAAGGAATACCTTAGGCATGCAATGGAAAATAGTAAAAACTACAAATATATTTCAGCAGGAAATGGTATACTTTGATTAGGGATGGCAACGGTCAGTCATAGTCGGTCATCGGTCAGTCATAACTGGTCAAGAACCTTTGACTAACTGACCGACCGTTTGACTGACCGTTTGACCGACCGGTCTAACCAACCATTTAACTGATCCTGAAAACGTTTGCAAAATGTTTTTTTTATGAAATACTTAATAAAAAACATTTTCGCAACATTTTCTATTAAAATATTTAAAAAATGCTTGTGAAACATTTTTTTATTAAATTTTATATTAAAAGACGTTTCGCAAACGTTTTCAGGATTGGTTAAACAGTCGGTTAAACGGTCGGTCAAATGGTCAGTCAGAGGTCTTTGACTGACTGATATTAGTCACGGTCATAACCGGTCATAACCGGTTAATGACCATAACCATTGCCATCCTTAACTTTGATAAAGAGCAAATAAGAAGCCAGCTTATAAGTAAGTTTTTATTAATAAGATGATCTTTTTGTTTTTATAACTAGGCAAAGCAATATAAATTCCAAACAAATTCTATTTTACTTTATTCATACTGCAAATCATCAATGAAACTGAATATATCAAAATAAAAGATGCAAAGTATATTATAAAATAAATACAACTTTAATATAAAAAATGACTAAATCTATTTATGGCAAAATTTATCATAAATTTTAATAATTTCTATGAATTGTTCTATAAAGCTAGTTGCAAGAGTTGGCCAAAAGTTTAAAGGATTGCAAAGCCAGATTTAATGCCAAAGTAAATTAGGTTTAGTGAAAAGTTAGAACCTATCCATCATAAAATTTTTGGTATAATTTATGTAATTTACAGCATAAGTTGGACAGTATCTTTCAACATTAACAAGTTAATTGTTTTTCCAGTTAGTCCACAAACCCTTTGAATAAACAAACATCTCATTTAGGTTGCCATATATATATATGTTTATTATGTAATAATTTACATTAGTTTATTGTAAAATGTAAATTATGAAATTTACATTTACATAAATTAAGTTTGTATAAGCTTACATAAGTTTGTTATAAGTTTATGCATCATAGTCTAATAAAATATGGTTACATAAACTTATAAGGTGTAAATTAATATAAGTCTGCATAAGATTGCATAGAAAGTGTAAAATTAATGCAAGTTATACTTTAAAAATTTCCTGAAGATTAATAAGCTTCCGGAAGGCATATTGAGAGTAGATTATAATTTAGCTTTGTCTGCACCAACTATAATTGTATTTTTAACTTAATTTTCATAACAAGGCTATGAAAGATTATTTTACCATAAAAGCAACAAAAACTCCTCATATTAGTGTTGCTGCCCGAAACTTATTTAAAGATAAAATTCAAAAATCTGAAACTCAAAAACTTCATTTTTAATGAAAAAATTGGTAAATCCAAAACTTTCCTAAATTATAATTAGTTTTGAAAAGCATAGAAACAGTTTAGGCAATTAAGTTTATTATAAAAAATAGTTCCAGATTGAATTTTGACTAAACTAAAATTTTGAAAAAATAGTTTTGGCAAGCCTCCTTATCTCATATTACTAAAAAAAGTAAATCAAATTTAAGCAGAATAGTATACTTATTAGGGAGGAAGAATATGATTACCCTGAGATATAGTATAACTCTGAATATTCTGATATTGTGAAAAATAGAGTGGATTAGAAAGACCTCACCCATTTCTGGAAAAATTCAATTAGCAAAAGAGCTGTTCAAAAAGAAATACTAAGAAATTTTCATTATAGTTAACATTAATAATTCAATAAATTACTTTAACTCATCACAAAATCATTTCAACAATATTGAGAATAGAGTGCATTCACAAATTCATTTGGATTTGATTGAGTTGATGCTTCTATCCAACTCAGATTCACAAATTAAAAATCTGATTTGAAATAAACTGATTGATCTAATGGATTCAATTGGTGGATTTTACTATTAAATTTCTATTTCAGAGTATACTTACGAATAACGGCACCATTCTGTATATTTGCCACAATCTAGTACTCCGGTAGTATCACCACACTATCAGACAAAAACTGTCATAAATATAATTTAAACAATGAATATCCAAGGACCTTATTATAATTCTTTAATTTATATAATTTAGTAGTTATAATCTAGTAGTTATTTTGGACTGAACTGGCTCATATTCTGAAGAAATGATGATATTGATCTATTCGATCTTCAAGAAATAGTTCTTAAAATAATGAATAACAATTAACATTAAATAATTAATTTTACCAAATTGCAGTTTAATCTAATAAAAAGTCATTGGATTGTTCCATCAAAAAAGATAAAACAATCACATATTTAAGTTAATGTATTAACGTATCAAATTCTCAATCGATAAAAGTTAACAATTACCGTAATAATCATGTGTTTAATTGAATTCTTGATATAATAGATTTTTGGTAAATTTTACTAATGGAACAAATGATTCCCTTATATTGATTATGCTGATATATAATTAAACCGTGCATAATATTATTACTGAATTTAAATTAAAATATGTTTTAAATCCCATATTTTTGCTTTTAGTCATTAAAAACCTATTTATTTTTGTTATTTGATAAGTTAGCATGTGTATTTTAATTAAACGATTATATTTGATGTTAAAAATATTACTTTTTAGAATTTTTTTCATGTGCAAATTTTATTAACCATCCTTTGTCCCTTTTTTGTATCATTTGATTATATAATTCTCAAATGTTGCATGTAAAGCATGAGGAAGGTTTAAGATGATGTTAGGAATCAGCTTCCAAAAGAAGTTTTAAAAATACACTCTGAAAGAAAGCTGAAAAAGCAAGAAAAGTTTATGACCTTTTTTCCGTCTTAGTGATAATAACATTCAACGGGATGATATATATAACGAATTAAATCATTTACATTTCAAATTTAAGTAAGGATAATATTAAATATGATGTTATCTCATAGGTATTAACTCCAGTGATTTCGGTTACTCAAAATCCTATTTGTCACGCCATTAGTCGTCACAGTTTATTCACGTGTTACTGCATAGTGTTTGGGCAGATTTTCGGGTGTCATAGGGGCAGTTTTGCATATGATCCTGATACTGCGCCAAATATAATTTCATATATCTAACTAATTAATCACTAAGCATGCCTATGAGAACTACCCCAGTGGCACCGACAAATTTTAGTGGTCACGTGATCGATTTTTGATGATGCAAATTTAACTTTTCTTTTTATTTTTTAAATAAAACTTAACTCAGAAATTATATCATTTTTAAAACTCACAAATTATGCCTAATTTTTCTCGTTCTGAAGTTTACATAGGCGATAAAGGTAGGTTTTGGATACAGATTTTTGTAAAATTAACTATTTACGAATCATCATATAAAAAGTCAAATCCATATCCAAAACCTATTTTTATCACCTAGGTGAACTTGTAGAGTGGCAAAAATACACATTTCTTGTAAGTTTAAAAATGTATGATATTTGTTATCAAGTTTTATTTTTATTTTTTATTTTTTCGTTAAAATAACTTATCCATTTTAGGAATGATCTGTGAAATCGATCACGTGATCGCTAAAATTTGTCGGTGCCACTGGGGTAGTTCTCATATGCATTGTAACAAATCAAAGTCTCATTGCTACTTTTGTAGTCAAAGTGTTATAATATTACAGTTTACAGATAATGATTTTACAAAATTTCCTTTTTTGGAAAATAAAGGTAGTAATTATAATACTACAATACTGTGTTGTAATTACAACAAAAGTGTTGCATGTTGTAAATGGTTGCAGCTTTACAACCTTCTAAAATTAATTACATATCATATCTTTAACTGTGCAATATTATTTATATATATACCATAACAGAAAAATTTTTTGCTTGTCTAAATTTCTTTAATCATTCTATCAATCCAAAGGTGTAGACAAGAAAGATAAAACTTTGGTCTATCTGGAATAATAAACATATATCATTGTCTGAAGCAGTTAATTTATCTTTGATCCACCTTTTATTCTTTTTATATAATATATTATTGCACTCAAAATGTCTTTACGTTTTTTCATTCCAAAAAGTAATTCTGATCAATTTGAGTTAACTGCACGTATAAACCCTCATTTCTTTAAAATGAACCTTATTGATGGTCTGCTTGACATAATGCTAATAGAAAGTAGTACTGGTATGTCGCTTATTAAGTAATTACTTGACAGTTTTTTTTCTGGGCTTTAATCCACATAAAAAAAAATAGCTCAAAGAGTAAGGAGAATAATAACACAAGTTGGAAACTGGTGTGATGCTAATTCTAACTTAGTTGGAAACTCTATTTCTTCACAGGTACATTACACAAGCATCATATTGAAAATTTTTCTGTTTTCTAAAATTATATCTTCTTATTATAGGGTTATTTCACATTACTGAATGGTGATATTTTAGGCCCTACCATTGCTGTTATTCTTACTGCCAGGTTTCTGAATGTCTCCAAATATGGAGATAACTTGCATCATTGTTTTAATTTTGCTTTATTATTGCAGGTGGAATACTTTAACAAATGCTCATCAGAATGAAGCATACCCGCCAGTTGCACCAAATTTTGTTATAGAGTAGTTACGTTCACAGAGTGATTCACCTCAGTATGTACACAATAAAATGTTGCGGTGGATTAATGGTGGTGTTGAGGTATGTAGACAAACTAGGAAGTCTATTTCCTTATAGATTTTTATTAATATATATTTTATTAGGAGGGATGGTTGATTGATCGATTTGTGAATCCACTTGAAGTAAGAATATATACTTTTAATGTGAATACAAATCAAGTCACTTGGCAAACACTTTTAAATTCTACTCTAATTACATCACAAGTTCTTAGTGAATTTGTAATGAATACACAAAGTATCTTTTAATAAAAGATATAATATGATAGGATTAGGTAATTATTAATATTTAATGTTTAAATACTTGAGTTAACCAGCGATTAAATGAGGTTTCTGTTCTTTAGGTTTTCATCCAATAGGCAGAAATGAATAAAGCTTTTCTTTTACTGTATTTTTTTTTCTTGAAGTTATTAATAAATAGCTTATTCCTTTGCATTAATTGTAAAAATGTGCAATTCAAAACGAAAATATGTAGTAGTGATTAAAATCTTCTAAGGCATATTTTTGAATTGTTAACATTTTATTATTTTGTAACTATTGAAAATCGAAATAATATTGATGAAAAATTACAAATAAAATTTTGCCCAATCAGGCTTTATTCTTTAATGCATATACAGCGAGGATGTGATGATTTTTTTTGATTGACACTAATTAATTCACATAACCAGTCTCCAGTTCAAAAATAAACTTATAAACCATAATGGAAATGTTGCAAATTTTATATATTGCTTAAAGACAAGAACATTATACAGATTAAGTGTAGTAAATTTGTTATTAAATGGTAGACATTGAAAAGATCTTTGTCTTATATGCAGAAATCCCTTCTTTTATGAGAAGTATTTGAGTCTACTTAAACAACTTCTCCCATCAATAATAAATGAGATGTGAAAACGTTTAACAACCCAAAAGTGTAATCCACCTTCTTGCTATTGATCAGCTCTGAAGATTCTGTTATAGAAGCACTTTTAAGATATGAAAATCATCATCCAATTTCAAATCATCATAACATGTTAAGAACCATATTTTTATGAGGCTTTTCGGTATTTTCAAAAAGAACATACATATGATCAAAAAAAGAAATGGTAATAAATTAATAGTTTATATATATACAGTATGGATACTAGACGCAAACAGGAACTACAGATTTCTCAGACAAAGTGGATAAAAACAATGCAAACAAAAGAGGTGCAGTTTCAAAAAAATCATGATATTGATTTCTCAGGTAAAATAGAGCAGGCCAATGCATTATTAATTAATGCTACTTTGACAAGCTTTTTCATATAAATTTGCATAACTTTCTGGGAATTTTTTCTTTCTAGAAAAAGCTAATCCACAAATTTTTGACAAGAATCTCTTAGCAAAACTTTTAACGAACTTAGCAGATTATTTAAACGTCTAGGATATAATGATAATGGACTTCCAGAAATATTTTTTTCTGGGAATTTACTCACCTATAATCGAACATATGGTCAGCCAACCAGGTACCTTTGAGACCTACATTTTAATGACCATTATAAAGTCTTACTTGTACAATTACCTCTGTCTATGAAGAGAGTATAGTTATGCTTACAACCTGAAAAATAATCCACCGTCTAAGGAACAGACTAGTGGAATCCATCCAGATATTAAGGAGTTGCTTACGAAGGAGGTTAATAGATATTATAGAAAAAGGAAGCTTAAGGTTAATGAAAATCCTAATCCAGATGGCTCAAATACTTTATCCCAACTAGATGGATTTGAGAAGCAGTGTTAGAGAAGAATGAGGCTTTGCTAAACAGAAGGAAAATAATATTTAAAATACTATTAAGACTCAGATTAAGGAACGTAAACGTCTAAAAGTTATATGATGCTCTTAAGATTCACCTAAAGAGTAAATATAATAAATGCTTTGTAGGTATAAAACGGATGACATATTCATTTAAGCATCAACTAGAAGACCAGCATAAATTTCATTCTGCTGACTTGAAGAGACAATACAAATCTCAGATTGTCACTTTAGAAAAAGCTATGGTCGAAAAAGACAAGGAGATTGGCAAGTTATCCTCATCACTTTCATGATCTAATAATGAAAAATAATCTTAAAAATGCCCTTTCTTCTGGTAAAAAAAATATAAAGCATTAAATGTATTATCTTTACCAAGGATCAAGCAAATATAGCTTATAATGAAGGAATTCGTTTTATTAATCCTAGCTGTATAGATAATACAAAAGAGCTAACTAGCTTTTATAAAAAAGATGCCAGAGTCTTGTAGACTTGAAAAAAAATACATTTCATTCTTTTATCTATACTAACCTTTCATATACTAAGTAAATCTATGCTAAATATATAAACGAATGAATACAGTATTTTTTTTCACTAGCCTGATCACTTGCTAGACTAACCCGATCACTTGTAAGACTAAGCTGATCACTTGCTATACTAATTGAATTATTAACTAGACTACACTTATTTTGCTTTAAATGATGCTTAAAATAGATGGATATCAGAATTCCTTTCCATAATACTGACATGTACGGTCAGCTAGTTTTTTTTAATATATGTTCTGGTTCCAAAAGGATCCTTCCGATTGGATGCAGTTGACTTCTGACTTAAATATTTCTCTTTGGTACTTATGTATCAAAAGAGGTAAAGTAATTACCTTACTACCTTTTATACAATAATTTGACAATAGGTTCCCATCCTACATAATTAAGCAAAGGAGTATCTAATAATATCCAAGGTTTATCATCGTCCATTATATTTCTGAAAATCTTCTGTAATTATTAAACTATTATCTCCATGGCTGAAGGTTATTGATACATTATAACAAGTTCTAATAAATTCTAAAGAGTTATTATGCTATTTTACAAGAGTTATTTATTTTGTCAACACCCATTTCTAGTAGTTTTGCAAGACCCTTTGATTTATGAACGTTTTTCCTGATAGTGAAGTAATTTGGCAAATAATAGTAGTTGCAACATCATTAGGATAATTTTACGAATAAAATTAATTTTCATAGGATTTGGCTATGAAATATCTTGTCCACATTTGCCTTAAGGCTCATATTCCTGCTTCCTCTTCAGCTACCTATATGATATGCTATTGGGATGCTATGAGAGGATGCTTATGGTTATTATACTTGCTTCATATATATGCATGCTATTGGCATGGATTGCCTTTCTATTGTAAGACATGACAAAAGCCCACAGGTTTTCACATAGCTTGTCCTTTCTTTGCAATCCTAATTTGGGTGATTATGCTACCAGTTGTCCAGTTGGTATAATATCTTTGCATACGCCACCCACCTAGGTAGATATGCTGTTTTTTATATACATTTATGTTATCCTTTAAGCATACAAAATGTAGGCTAGATGTGACCAAAACTTGAGTGCTATAGGCGAAATTTTTTTACATATATATAGGAAGATTTCAAAGCGAATTACAAGCAAGAAACAAACTTATTTTCTTAAGTTTACAGGTATATTTACATTGAGTTTACGCTATATGAAAATTTTTTTGATACCCAGGACGACCATTTGGACGAAAATGTGCAAAAAAGCCTATTTTCTAACTACTATTTTTTGCTTTAGTTATAATTCTGTTTTCATCACATGCATCATTTGTAGTGTTATATAATTTATCTTTTATTTATTTTAGAAAATTATTTTTAAGTCGGTTAATTGAATAATTTTAATTCTTCTCGTCAAATTTAAAACCTGAGCTTTTATCAAATTTAAAGAATCATTAACTTACCTTTATAATGACTATCAGTTTATTTAACGTAATGTAAAAAAAAAGATCACTACGTTACAGGCTTACAGTACTGAGAAAATGGGTATAATAAATATTAAATTACCAATCATATCGTTATTATACCCGATTTATGATTAACCGATTAACTATATGCAAAAGTTTATTTCTAAAATGTTGTTTGCTTTAACTAAATTAGTATTAAATAAATCTATAAAATAAACGTTTTATATAGAAAAATTAAACTACTGTATTATTTCGAAATTTAATTTTTTCATCTCTTTTTTAACATAGTTTAAAAAATAACTAAAATAAAAAATCCAGTTAATCCATTCTTTTCGACCGGAAATACACTATCTTTTAAAAATAATAATAAAAACTTAGCTAATTAATAGATGACTAAGAGAACGGGATGTCCGAAGCATCCGAAGCATCTGAAGCACAGATAACAGAGTGTACGAGTGATAAAACTAAAAAGGAGTAAAACGGGTTAGCACGACAATAAAAATGATTGGTGGATTGCGCGTGCGGACCGCAATTTGTGTGACAAAATAAGTAGATCGCATTTTTACTAATGTTCGAAAAGAAAAACGTGCTAATCGTTATCACAACTGTTATCACCTCTATCTAATTTCTTCCCAACAAATTGAGGAAGTTGTGAAGGAATGTTTACTTGTGGTAGAGGGTTGTCTTATAAGTAAATAATACCGACAAAGGCATATGTTATGGAGACGTGAGAACTTTGCAATTTTGAAATCCCTAGCGTTAACGATCTTCATGTGAAGAGGTAAGAAAATCTATATTTGATTTTCAAAAAAGTACCAAAATCAAACTTTAAACCATTATTAGGAATATGTTCTGATTGTTACACGAACTTTTTTGTTGTAACTTTAGAATTTTCTCGAATTATTATGATGAATTCTTTTTATTACAATCAGTCATTTAAAAAATTACGCAAAATGGTTAATTTTTTAAAGTATTAGTGATCTACTACTGTTTTTTTAGTTAGTTTTAGTAATTTACTGCAATCAGCAATAACTTTCTAGAAATCATTGTTTTTTTTTGTTGTTCAATAATTTTAATAGAGTATATATGTTGTACGTCAGGTGTCGATTTGCGTCAGATGACAGCTGACGTGCGTCAGATGCCAATTTTGAATAGTTTCTTATAAGTAAACATTTTTATTTATTAATTAAGTTGTCTTTTATTTTATAAGTAAATCTGTGCGTCAAAATTATTTGCGTATATCCTGAAAATTTCAAGTAAATACCATTAATGCTGAATTATATATCGCAGATAATGTTAATCAAAATTTTAGCTACGATTAAACATAAAATTTTTCAGTCTTAATGTGCTTTTATTGCTTAAGTAAATTAGTTCATCACATTTTTAAATATATAATGCTAAAATTTCAACATGTTCGGATTCATATTGGTGGAAATTTCCTTCTTTAAAATATGCAGTTGTCATCTGACGCAAATCGACATCTGACGCACAACATATATATCCAATACATCAATAATTCTACAAATAGAATTATCAAAAGATGCATCGAAGACCAAGCAATAAAACCCTTTGAAACTATAACATAAAAGTTGAAAATGACATGATGAAAAAAAAAATGAAAAAAGAGACGAAGAATATAACATTAGAATAGACAATATAGATAAATTAATTATAGGAAATAAGATATTGTTGAAATCTTAAAGAATAGTTGGACAGAAGAAAAGGATTTAAAAAAGGAGAATACAAAAAACATAAAAATATAGAAAAAATAATGATAAGTAGTCATATAGAAAATAGATCAGTTAGTTCAACATGGTATGGGTTTATAAAAAATAGTTAGAACGGTTTATAGTTATAGGGTTAAATATAATTTTTATATTTTACCTCCATGTATTTTATATAATTATGTAATCTTTTATGATTAAACTAATTATAAATAAAATGCATTACTAATTAAAAAAAAG
This sequence comes from Oehlia diaphana, assembly GCA_003833135.1. Classification (NCBI taxonomy): domain Eukaryota; kingdom Fungi; phylum Glomeromycota; class Glomeromycetes; order Glomerales; family Glomeraceae; genus Oehlia; species Oehlia diaphana. The sequence goes on along the minus strand of QZLH01000827.1, from coordinate 27,685 downwards.
AATGATCAAGATGAAGAAAGAAAGTGAGGGAGATGGAAAGTGAAGATGATGATGTGTTAAAGAAACAATCTAGAGGAAAACGAAATGAAGACAAAGAATCTAAAAAAGTACGGATTTGTTTATTAGAATTGAGTATAATATCATATTTGATGATTAACGCTTATTTTAGGAGTGGAAGAAAGCTGCGAAAGAAGTAGCAAGAGAAAAAAGAAAGAATAAAATACCCAAAGCCGTCAAAAAGCGTAAAATTAAACTACTACTTAGAAAAAGTCCAAATAATATATTACATTATTTATTGTTTTTTATTAAATTATTTTTTTAACTAAATAACTAGAAATCAATAATTTAAATTATTCTACAGCCAAATAGGATCATGCTTTTTTCATCATGCTGATATTTTTTTTATTATGCTATAATAAACTCTTATTGCATAATTATTATTGATATTTTTGACGTTATTTAATCAATAGTTTATTGTATTTATAAGATGATCATTGGCGGCTGCAGAATAACACAGTTGTTTGCTAATATACATTTGGCAAATGACGAATTTGGAATTGTTAATTAAGATTTTTTTTTAAATATTTTTGCATCACGTGTTTTTTTTTTACACCTTATTAATACTACCTTTACAACAACTTATCTGTTATGAAAATTGAATATTCTATTTAGTCAAACAACAAAGTATCAGGTGAACTGATCATTAAAAGATGATGTTGATTCGTCATATATATACGCATTGTGGTTTATGGAAAAAAAATATAACAATAGTCTGGGTTTAGCACTAAAACGTAATCATCTTTTTCTCTTTTGAATGGTAGTTTATATTCTCGTCTAAAAGTATTAATTATATTTACAACATCGTTTGGAGAAGTATAATCTTTAATTGGTGAGATTACAGTCTTAGGAACGTCCTCCCCTAATAATCCTACCCAAATCTACATCAACTAAATAAATTGACATGAGCTCCAAAAAAAAGAACTACCCTTCGTAATATCCATTTCTTGTGTGAGTACCATCTGTTAGAGCAGATCGCTTGTTATGAAACTCAACCTCCATGGATACTCCAAGCCTAATCTTACCCTTCTATCTTTATTGACTCCTTGACTGCTTTTTGCATCTGTTTCTCGTCCTTGAAGTTCCGCAAGATAAGAGTGAAATGTTAATGAACATTCATTAAAATAGATGGCTCAAAGAAAAACCCACCCACCAAATTCTACCGCATCTAAAGAAATCTGAAGAAACAGCTGCCTAAAAAAAGGAAAATTGAACTATTAGAAAACATTTCATTAAGAGAAATGAATTAACCGAATTCTAACCAAGATCCCATAAAATATTGAAAGATAGATTATTGAATTCAGTCTTGACCTTGAACAATAGTACATAGGTACCATGGAGGGTACTCGTCTTTAATCTAATCAACAAATTGACTTGGCTTAAATCAACTCTCACGACACCTTATGATATTCCTAAGCTTAGAAAAGGTAGTACCTCATTGATAAGTAGGGATCGTCAGTAAAATGTCTTGTAAAAAAAATATTTTAAAAAAACTTCCCATCAAAATCTCATTCTACGCGTCCCGAAAAGTTGGCTAAAAATTTAAATTTAAAAAAAAAATAGTCCCAATTTTCTTTCCCATATATCCAGGTCCATCTAAACAAAAAAGATAAATTCGGAACGTTAACATATGTTTCGTTAGAATAATAAACTAAAACAGGAAAAGAAAACTTACCAAAAATGAAATCCCACACGTCCAAAGAAATCGGAGAACTGTCTAACTGAAAAAAGAAAAAAATGGACTGTTAGTAACCGTTCGTTAAAATGAATTAAGGAAAAGAAATTTTTTTCTAAAACTTATGAAATGTTGCATAGGAAACTGAAGGAGTCACCTAAAAAAGAAAAAAATTGAACGTTATAGCGATTTGTTATCGTTATAGAATTTTTTTTTGTGGGTACTCTTCAACTCTTTTTTAAATAATATACAAGAGAAAAAGGAAAGGACGAGGGAAGAAAAACGAAGTTTATCTTTTTATAAAAATAATAAAATAAAAATACGACAGTTAAAAAACCATAAAAAAATTTTTTTATTAGATGAAGGTAAAGAACGATTGGTTAGTCATGTAAAATTTAACTTTGAAAAAAATATAAACATTCGCGAAAAAATTCGATACCGTAAGCAATACAAAATTTTTTTTTTTTTTGTGTTTTAAAATTCTTTGTATAACTGATTAACATATACCTTACTAAAAAAAGTTTTTTACTTCAAATCACGGGGGGTGATCATCACCGTTGGCCAGAATTATCAATTTTTACCGGCACTACAGTATATGTTTTTAATGCTAGTCGATCGGCATAATTTCAGTCACCGGTGATCATCACCCCCCGTGATAGTTAGAAAAATTCTTATAATATACAGTATAATGATAAAAAACAATAAAAATAAATAAATAAAAAGAAAAGGCAGTATTTATGTAATATAGGTTAAATAAAATGTATAAAGAAATAGGTGAACGGGCAAGTCAATATCAAATATTTGACGCGAGAAAAATATTTAAAAAATTTTTCGTGGAGAATTTTTTTTAGATTTTTTATAAAATAAAATTTTTGACAAAGAATTTTTTTTTATCTAACGAAATGATCTATCAAAAAAAAAAAAAAAAAAAAAAATTTTTCCCATAAAAAAAAAAAATNAAATTAGTTCATCACATTTTTAAATATATAATGCTAAAATTTCAACATGTTCGGATTCATATTGGTGGAAATTTCCTTCTTTAAAATATGCAGTTGTCATCTGACGCAAATCGACATCTGACGCACAACATATATATGGGTGTGGAAATGATGTTATTGATAATTTTATAAAACGCAATTTAACTATAAAAGAAGGGAGAATGGAATTTGTTCCTTATGAAAAATTTAAGGATGTAGAATATACTGCCAAAGGAAGATTTAGTAAAATCTATAAAGCGACTTGGATCAATGGTCCAATAACTAATTGGAATGAAGTAAAACAACGTAAAGGAGAAATGACAGTTGCTCTCAAGGAACCTTCTACTGTAATTCTAAAGATATAACTTCTAATCAGGATTATGTTTCGAGTCGTGAATATTGTAAACTTTTGGATTTTATAATCAACACAATGAACACATAATTCCTTAACCTCTTATAAATAATACTAATGAACATTATGAAGGAACAAATACTGAACTAAGCATTAGTTTGCATCGAGTTATCAACAGTGAAGATATTGAAAATAATTTAATTGTGAAATTGGGCGTTATATAGTATCTCTTATATCAGAAGGTGATGGTTACATATGGGTTTACTTATTAAATCAGAAAAAGGACACTCTTCTTTTGACATAGCATGTTTAATAATATTTCATGTTTGTAATGTAAAAGAACAAACTATTTAGCGAAAATCAAGTTAATTATATTTACAAATAAAATACGTAATCTATTATAGCGAAAGTAATTTTTATTAGTTTATTATAATAAATAATAAAGTTATTTATTTAATTTTATAATGCCAATAAAGAAATACATCATGATAAAAAAAAATTATCAAAAATATTTTAACAAAAAAATTTTTTTTTAGTTATCAGGACAATCTTGTGCTCGAGGCTTCTGCGTCCGCATCACGTTTCCACCGTAGGAGTTGAGCTTCTGCGTCCGCGTTACGTTTAAATGACGGTGCTGCATCTGTGAATTAAATTATCATTAAAAGAACCCTTAATATTAATATGAAAAAAAAAGAAAATTTTCTTTTAAAGTGATGATTTATTTACTCGCTAAAACAATAGCAAAGGCGAAAATTAGCAATAAGCATTTGATTTTCATTATTGATTTTGTGATTGTGATATAATTATAGATATATATAATTTTTAATTCGTTGTTTATTAATCTGTTAAAGAAATTTTCTCACCTCTTTCTCAAAGTGTTTATATAAGAAAATTTTTTTTATAATAACACTATTTCAAATTATTTCATGAATCAATGAAAGCGAAGTAAAGGAGGTGTACAAGAGTATTTTTTCCACGTTCTTCTATATTGCGCCATAGCTATGTTAAAATTACAATTGAAGAGCAGAGCAATATGAGGAAATGCGAAATTTTTGATGTTAATAATTATTTTAGTCGCGATCATTTGTAAAATTGCGTTATTAATGTGGGCGAAGTAAAAACGTACAAGGGTATTTTTGACACGTTTTCTGCATTGTGGCATGTTAAAATTTACAGTTGAAGAGAAGCCACTTTAAATTAATAATGAGAAAATACGTGTTAATAATTATTTTTAGCCACAATTATCCGTAAAATTATTTTTTTTTATTAACGTATGAGAGTATTTGCTTTACATTGTACCACAATCTGAATTTTTTTCCTTAGAAATACTCGTTTTGTATAAGTAAATTTAATAAAGTTTCATTACAAATTATATACAGTATTGTATTATATATGCAAAGTTTATTTGATACTGACTGCCTCATGGCTCATTCGCGTTGTTATATCGACTTTCGCTATTTGTCACCTAAAATATACTGGTCTTTAGTGGCATGCTTATATATATTATGTCACCTGTGTTACCATAGAAAAAAGCATTGACCCCTTATAAGTTAATCAGCCAACTCCCATCGAAAGAAGACATGTGCAGCCAGAGACGCAAATGTATCGTTCTTATACGTGTACGACATACTATCTTATACGACCTATATTGTGTGACACTGTGACATATACGTCGTATAAGAACATAGCACCTGATCGTATAAGAACGATACATTTGCGCCAGAGACTACGATTTCTGTTCATTTCTTTGTTCGCTCACCTTTACAGAAAGTTGATCACGTGTAATGATGCGATATCTGTGTGACATAAAAATATATAGCACGGCTAATGTAACTGGAAATGAGTCGTTTACGTTAGCAGACGAAGTTAAAATATAATACGGCTGAGCGTATCTCGTTTTTGCGAGAACAGGATTAAAGGTTCAGCAAGACAGCTCAGATTAATGGCCGTACCTTCCTCGAGACAACCGAATAAAAGCTTCCAGTTATTGGTATGTTATGGTATGAAGGTGGGCTTGAGATATTGCAAACTTTTCCAAGGAGTGTAAGGACAAAAGGTTGAGATTCTCCTCGTACAAGACTAAGGCGGGAAGATATTGTGCAAATATGGAATCAGTAGCAATGATATAAAAAAAAGATCCCCCATTTGTACCAGACCCTGTGAATACTATGATGAGGACGAGTTAGATAAATGACAATAGTTCATTAGTCCAATTATAGGTTCGGTAACAGAAGCTGTGCGTTGCGAATATGTTCCCTAAATATTATACGCACCCATCTTCATCGCCAGGGAATAACCAAGAATCACTCTTGACCCGTAATTCGAGTGATGAAGCATCAGGCCAAGTTGACTACACAATCAAGAAAGTCATAGATGTCGTTAGTTAGGGTTAATTGCTATTGATGAAGATATTTTGGTGCCCGTACGAACACAAGGTGTCCGTGGCATTTAATGATGATTTTCGACTACCTCTATGGGATCGTTACTACAAGTAAGATTTTTTTCTTGGCAAAAGTAATCGACAATGAACAATTGTTCACGCACTGATTTTTTGTCTTGTACTAACTCATGCCTTTCTCTATTCTAGCCTCGGACTGGTACTTTATATACGCTGGGAAGAATCTATTGCTCGAAACCTGACTAATATCGTCCTTACTGAGGATATTTTAGATGATGCCACAAAACTTTGTCAAGGGATGAAGAGAGTTAGGACGAAAAAATATATTAAGGAATAATCTTTCCTATACATTAGCATAGAAACGGATTCCCTAGGGAATCAACATCATGTATCCCGGGCAAAGTCCCGATTTTCGTATTTATTTTTTGTTTCTGAATCAATAAAAATTTTATTTTCTTGACAAACGTGATCTACATGAAGAATTCATCACGACACGTGATTTTTTTATTATTTATTTTTGAATATTTGTAATGTATAAATTTATCAATCATGTTATCGGAGCTTGAATTATTGAGACAGAAGATTGTTGATTTCTGAACTTAGAAGAAAGAAGGTTACTGAGGTTGAGGCTTAGAACGCGAAATTGAGTCAGATTGTTGAGAAGAATACCAAACGTGATGGAACTAGGGAAGAAAATACAGAGCTTGAGAGCAGAGTTGCTGGTAATGATCAGGGTTGGATGAGCATTGAGCAATCACAGAACGTTAAGGAAGTGATAGCAGAGGTGATTGCGGTATCAGCTGTTAATATATCCGACTCAGTAGTAGACCATGCTAACACCAAGATGTAAAAACGGAATCCTTCTTGGATAAGGTACATAAGAAAAGAGTTATCGATAAGATTAGACAGAGGAAAAGAGAAAAAAGCAACGAGATCAGGAGGCACTCGTAACTTCAGACTTATCCCATCCTCACGAGGCTAGGTCTGGGAATATAGGGTCAGTACTTAAAAAAGCGCCTTTTGACTGTGCATCATCAGAGCAACACAAAGTTAACACATCTAAATCAGCATGTAATCTTGAAAACCATGAAGATCAGAACCGTCTCCTCGATTTCAAATTGTCTACCAATCAAAAGCCCCTATAACCAAAAAGTAGAATAATAAGTTATTTGAATTAATTGGGTCATGATTCAGAATGTCAAAATGTGATCAGTAAAGGTTTATTCTATTTTGAATTTGATACACTCGTTAGACTTAGAAATAACATCAGTATTGTACGTAATTAACCCAGTTTTATCTATTCCTATTTCTCTGAACAGCACATAAATATTTTTAGCTTTTTGAATTGTAGGATTCAGTGAAATTTCTTTAGATTTACGCTCATCGGTTCATGTGATCTACCAGCCGAATCTTAAGTTTCGAATGAGTCTGGATCGAAAAAAATTATCAGACATTAGGTAAGCACTTCATCTAGGACTCAAATTTCGAAAACATCTAAAGTTTCTCCAAAGCAATTACAAATTGGTGCTCCAATCCGTAAGAAGCTATGCGAAGATGTTATTAATTTGTCTATAACCTCAATGCAGATAAGATAAAGAGACCGGCTCCAACTAAAATTTCGAAACCTGCAACCTCATTCGAAATTTCGTGACCTGAACTCCATCAAAAATTCTGAGAGCTTCGTGCACCACTACTCTACCACTTTATCTGCGCAATAAAATTTTTAGATCAGACTTTATCCAGGTGACAAAATCGTGTATTATTATTCCTGAAGATATGCTAACATCATCTTTTTACATTCGTTTGAAAGCTGGGAACTTGCTCTATCGTAGGAATCAAAGATCAGGAAAATTGGATCACTGGATGAGGCGTAATTAATGATCAAAGTCAAATCAAATTTAAAAATCAAAAATAAATATATTGGACGTAATTATTCACAATCCAGTTATTCAATTCATTAGATTTTAGGCTTATTGGATAGACCTCAATTTTCTCTTTCAAATGAATATAAATTCATTCATGTAGCTTACATCTACAGGTATTTAATAAATTTTTTTATATCAGATTTTATCAAACTTATAAAATTTTATATTAATAATATAATTGATGATTCCTGGACATCTACATATATTAAACAAATTATTTTAAATTTCTTTTAAAGATAAAAGTTGGCATTACCTTAGGGAATAAAGATCATTCAAATTGAATCACTACATGTAAAGTAATTAATAATCAAATTTAGATAAAATTCAATAAATATACTGAACGTGATTACTGAACAACTAGTGATTCAATTTATTTGATTTTAGATTAATTAGATAGATCTCAATTTTCTCTTTCAAATAAATATAAATTTATTTATATAGCTTATTTCTACGAAGAATTATCAATGATTTTATCATAAGAGTTATATTTTTAATGAACTTTTTTTTATTTTGTAGCCCTCAATTAGCTCTACAATTTAAAAAATAGTTCATCAAAATTGGACCACTGAATCTTTTAAATTTTAATGTAATATAAAATTAAAAATTATATTTTTTTTGCATTATCTAATATAAATTTATGATTCTTATATAAATAGTAATTTATATTTGCTTTAATTGCCAATCTGCCTAAAATCGGCACTGTGTTACTAATAAAATTCGGGAATAATAGCGATAATAAAAAAAAGCATTTTTTGCATCTCACACATGAAATAAGTTTCACCCATTTTACAAACAGAAATAACATAAATACAATATTTTCTTTCATTTTATGACAAATCATATTTGCCAAAAAATTTTATAATTATATTTCTGTAACTGGTTTTCTTCAACTTTCACTTGTTTTTAATAATAAAAATATTTCAAAAAAGCTTTTAAAACAACTTTAGAAGCTAAAAATTATAGGTTTTTAATGTAAATAACACAATATAGTAAAATGAAATATTGAAATTTTGTATATTTTAAGGTGTAAATCTGATGCATATGCATAGTAAACTAATTATTTTGCATACGAATGTATAACTTTTTTTTGCAAATTCGTTTTTTTCAAGTATTTTTTCAGTATATCATATAATTTTTTTTATAGTCAAT
>QZLH01000826.1:27223-48277 GCA_003833135.1 Oehlia diaphana | reverse complement strand
TTTTTTTTTTTTTTTTTTTTTTTTTTTTTTTTTTTTTTTTTTTTTTTTTTTTTTTTTTTTTTTTTTTTTTTTTACTTTTTACCTTTGCATTTACTGAAAAAAAAAGAAAAGAAAGAAAAAATCACCAAAACTTTTTTTTTTTTTTTAATTATAAATAATAAAATCTGTAGAAATTATTGTGAATTCTGTATATTGGAGGTTAAAGTGTTAATTTATAAATAATTTATTTACAAAGTAAAAATAAATATTTATTTTTTATTTTAATTAAAAATAGTTTGTTATTGCTTTTAAACTAAAGTTTATTTTACTAAAATCCAATATATTAAAAGTATTATTTTTTTTTCAAATAGCTATTTTAAATAACCATTTTACTAAAGAACTTTTTTATAAAATATTTAGAAATAAATTCATTTAATTCATAAATTTTATAATAATGTTATATGTTATATAATATTAGAGTAAAAATTAAATTGTTTTATTTTTAATTTATTATTTTTTTTTTGCTTATTTAAAGAAAATTTATATAAAAAAGAAAATTGAAAATTTAATAATAACCATTTTTAGTAAAATATCTATTTAGCAAAATAGGATTTAATTTAAAATTATTTTTTTTTTTAGGTTTTTTAGTTTTATCTTATAACAAAAGTATACAGATATTAAGTATTTTATTTCTCCAATTTTTTTCTTTTTTTACTTTTATTTTATTTTTTATTTTTTTTTTTTATAGTTTGCCAATTTATTTATAAAAATAAAAATAAAAAAGATGAAAGTAAAAATAAAAAAAAAGTAAAATAAAATAAAAAAAAAAAAGAGATAAAAATAAATAAAAGTAAATCTGTCTAAAAATACTTTAAATAGTCTTTAAATATTCAAAAAAATTTATATTACTAAACATTTAAAATTATATATTAGATTCTTATTTTTCTTTTAATATAAAAGATATATAAATGTATAATATATTCAACACATTCTTTTACACTTAATATATCTAGTATAGAATTCTTTTTTACTTTTATAAGTCTTTTTTAACTTTTAGATCTTTCCAATGATTTTATGATCAAAGTATATTTTTTTTTTATTTATTTATTACTTTTTATTTTTAGGATTTGTTTTAAGAATTTTGCTATAAATTACCGGCAGTGATTATCACCGGTATCATATGTTATTATATATCGTGTAAAATTATAATTATTATAATTGTCATACAAATATGTGTTACATGTGCGCGTAATTGATTTCATCCCTATTTACATAATTTGCGTTATTATTATTGTAGTATTATTTGCAATTGATTTTTCCCACTCAGCTACTTGGCAGGTCTATTATTATTAGTTTCTTGTAAGTTTGATAGGACTTTTGAAGGGAAGAGTGTTGTATTTGATAGATGTCTGAATTTTCTTTACCTTTCTAACCTACATCAATAAGAAAAGACTTAGATAAAGGAGTATCAAACGCGTTTGATATTTGATAAATTTAGAAATTCTACCTTATAATGCTTATGGAGTCTGAATATCAAATCCAGTTATCATCCTAAACTACGAACATGGTAGTTATAGATGATATGAACGAAAATATACCACCTGAATTTGAAAGTATTAATTTCTACTTTATGCCGCTAATAGAGTCTGAATATCAAGTCCAGTCATCATCCCAAACTACAAACATGGTAGTTATAGATGTTATGAACGAAAATATACCATCTGAATTTGAAAGTATTACAAATGGAGATTATATCAATGATATGAATGTTAACAAAGCAATACTAAAAGTTAACAATATCTTTAAAGACTGGAATGAAGTTGATGTAATTGTCAATCAGCATGCAAGACAAACTGGTCAATTTTATGTTCATTTATCACTTATTGATTGGATCATTATGTGCATTTTTAGTAGGAACATCAACTATCCCAAATCGGATTTGGAACATCAGTCACGTTTGAGCTACAACATATAAATATATAAAAAAAAATGAAAAATGAAAAATGAAAAAAAAATTATTTTCTTTGTAAAAGTTTATTTAGAAAGATTCTTTGGTGATATATATATGTGAGAACAAAAATATAGATCTGGTAAAAAAAAAGTGAATAAACTTGAAAAAGTTTATTATTATTTTTTTCGTTATTTTATTTTATATTATTATTTCTACTCACTAAAAGACATTCCAATTATTATTTAAGCCGCTCAACTATGATAAAACCGATATTTGAAAACCAATATTTATCTATAGCTTTTATTATAAATTTTATTAAACGCTTCCAAAAGTTTTAACGACCACCAAAGTATGCTCTAGCCTTTTAGTATAGTATGTACTGTACACCATTAACATCACGTGAACACGATTTCACCTTAAGTTGAAGAATTAATTAATATTTATAAAATACTTCATCATAGATTTTTAATTATTTAATATTAATTATCATCAAAATAATATATCCTTATACGCTGAATTCAAAATGAAATTCCTTTCAAAGAAACTTTGTCCAGATAAAGTACTTTCAAATCTCAATAAAAACCCTTGGTTTTCTTCCTTCCAAAAATCTTCAGATCGAATACAAATTAAAAAGATCAAAACAATAAAAAAAATAAAAATAAAAAGAGAAAATTCAAGTAAAAATGAAGTTTACAACAATTGTTTGCTTATCGATTTTAAGAGCTTCGCTTCAAGATGAATATATAAAAATATAATTAATATAAAATCTTTTTTTTTCTAAATTACTTTTCTTTTCTCTTTTTTTTTTATAATAAAAGCTCTTTCTTTAGTCAATGCTGCACCTATTGATAGTGTTTCTAAAAGACACCATCATGATGATGACTATTACGACAATGATTATAACTATGGCAGATACTGTAAACGTAGTGCATTAGCTTCTCCAGGTGATGACGATTACAATTACTACAGCAAAAGACATTATAGTGACTGCTACGACAGATATGATTTCGACTACTACAGAGATGATGTGATGATGATGACTACTATAAATACAGAGATGACGATGACTACTACAGATACAAAGATGATGATTACAAAAAATGCAGTGCATTAACTTCTCCAGGTGACGACAACGATGATGACAACTACTACAGATACTGGGATTATGATGACAACTACTACAGAGATGATGATGACTACTACAGATACAGAGATAACGATTACAAAAAACGCAGTACAGTAAAATAATATCGTGATTGTGATGATAAATTAAAATTTAAGACATCAAAAATAATGTTATGTGATCGTGAAATTACTTGCATTCTTCATACAATATCTAAAAATTTCATAAAAACGTTTTTTAAAATTTTAAATTCAATAATTACTTGAGGATTTTTGTCAAATATTAAAATTAATCCAGATAGTACATGTGTAGGTTGTTTTTAAGTCGCTAGCGTAGCAGATAAGAAATAATTTAAATCATTGTTTACGTAAGAACACACGTAATAAACCCGTTCAAAATTAAAATTTTGTTAGTTAATACGATGTCGGAGGATATGTCATCCTTTTGAATCATTTTTTAATCAGTTTGACATGTAATTTAATAATAAAATTCTCAAGTAATACTGGACACATCGGGTCGGTGGTCTGATAATACCAGATCAGTTTTTATTTGCTATTTTCATTATTAGTATAATAAATAGTATTTTTATTAAAGTCGATATCATGTATCTAAATCGTCATAGATCCTTGGAATTGGCCTAAATTAATAAAATTTAATCGCTAGTTGTACCCATTTTGGCTCAAAGTATTATATTTCCTAAACCACCAAATAAGCTAGATTATCCATTAAAAGTTTTTCCACTTGAAAGAAGATTTTTGACCAAGGATTCCTCGGCGTACAATTATGAAAGGCGTTTCAAAAAAAATATATGTTGTAGCGAGAGATTTAATGTACCAGAATCTAGAGTATGAACGTCTCCACCCTGCTCCCGCCTTCAGGAAAAATCAGCGTGTAAAGTCAATATTTTCACCAGGTATTTTTCTGAAGTCTTCGATTTTCGAGGGATCGGCAATAATGCCTTACAGATTTATTAGAGTTCGATATCGAATCTCATAACAGTAGTGATCAGTTTCGAACCTCATAACAACAGGGTTCTTTGTTGATCCTTTGAACAGCAGGGATCGATATCGAAACTCATATCAGGAATCAATATCGATCATAATATAAAGGATTGATATCGAACCAATTTAACTGATTAAATGTGAAACTCCCCTAATGTTATGAGGGTTGATATCAATAAGTAAGAATAATGATGTGATGCATGTCGTTTATTGAAAAAAAGAATCCACAGAAAACAAATTATATAAAGAATATTTTATTTATATATGAAGTCCTGAGCGAACGTTTCCTAAGCCACTTAACCCAATAAAACCTAACACTAAAATCTAACCCTAACCCTAAGCCAACCCTATAATAAAAGAATTTCTCTTTTAGATTAAAAGAAAATTTATAGTTTTTCATCCCTTCAAGCAATTTGCTCATTTCTTTTTTTTTAATCATTAGAAATTTTTATCATTCATATAATGATCATTAAATAATAAAATTGAAAATTTAAATTAAAAAATTCGTTTATAATCTTAAGGTACATTAGATGAACACATTAAAAATTAGTTAATCATTAATTTTTTATAGTTTATAATATTTTTATAATTTTATATATTTTATTATAATAATTTCATTAAAGATGTTTATTAAAAAGAAATGTTTAATCCTAAATAATTATTTATCCCATCCACTGTAAATTACAAATCCTAAACTTTTGTTTAAATTTACTATCAACTTTATTCTAGCAACCTTAGGAATTGCTGGTATTTATCAGAATAATAAATTAAATTAATGAAATTTACTTGTTGATCAGACCAGTAGTTCAATAATTTCTTGAAAGTAAAAGAGAAAATCAAATAGGAATAATTTATCCAAAGGATTAAAACTTTCAATGCTTTCTAAATTAATTTTAAGTATTTTTTAAGTAAAACTACTATATGACTAATTCAGAAAAAGTATGAGTTGAAATAGTCTTAGAAAGAATAATTTCTTTATTAAGTGATTTAGATTCTAGTAAAAGTAATCAGGAGGTAGTAATTGAAAGGATTGAGAGATAAAAGTAAAGAAGTAAAGAAGAATATAAATATTGTTGGTAAGGTTAGGGGGGAAGTGGCAAGTGGTTCTGATAAGGTTAGTAGGCAAGTGATTTTTGATATTTTGAATGGGAGGTAAGTTTTAGTATTAAAGAAGTAATTATCTAATAATTATTCAAGTGCTAATTATTAGATAGGGGACTCCCATCTTTTCTTTAGCTGGAAATCTTTATCACTTATTTTGAAGGCTGAAATTGCAATGTCTCCTACTCTTGAGCCTTCTCTTGAAACATTAATTCTATGTCTATTTGAGTTCTTAACCAATTTAATTTCTTTTCTATTTCAGCAACATGTTTTTCTACTAAGTTTTTTAGTGAATTAATATCTTTAATTTCCTTTTCCTTTGAAAGCAAAGTTTTAAAGTCTTCATCGATGCTTTGCAATTCTTTTTTGTATTTACTTTGCAAGTATTTTTGAACAACGTCAGTTGATTTAACAAACGGATATACGAGAAGCTTAAAAGCCGGTTTCAATATCGCAGTATCACCAAATTTCAATAATTCTCCAATCTTAATAAATTCATCGGTAACATTCTTCACCTTGTTAATGTTTTTCTCATGCTTAGCTAACTTAAGTTTACATTTGATTATTTTGTCTCTTATTTCTTCCATCTCGTTGAGATCATCACTTGGTATTTCTGAAAATCCATGTTTGTAAACTTTGTCGCAACTTGATAAATGTTTTAGCAAAGTTTCTCTTGATTTATTCCTTTTTCTTTGGTTTATTCTTAATTCATCTTCATCTTCAACCTCTAATGAGGGATTATTTACATGAATAACGCTTCTACCAGACTTAACCATTTTTGCAAGTTCATCATCACCATTGGCCATTTTTACAATATCTTCTCTGCAAGAATCATGATTTTCAAATTTAGGAAAATTAGTTCGAACTACAGTAGTGAACTCAGCGATATCCTCATTGAAGAAAGCCTTGTTTAGTAAATTATAACTCTTTTTTTCTTCATCAGTGAACCTACCATTAGTGACAAAAAGTACTTGATTTAATCCTTTTCCTTTAATAGAGTATTTATAAATAACTTCTACTATTTCCTTATATACTTTCCTTTCTCTATTCTCATCTTCACTCTTTCCAGAACCGGTGTCGCAAATTCCCGGAGTGTCAATTATAATATGCTTAACCCCTTTATACTTAAATTCTTTAGATTTGGATTCTTTAGTTACGCTTCTAGCACCATCACCTTCTTCGAATAATTGTTCACCATAAAGCACATTAGCCAAGGTAGATTTACCATTGCCTGTTTTTCCTATTAAAATTATTGTTTTTTTATCTCCCATATTATATTTATTTGTTAGTTCTTAAAAAACGCAAAAAAATATTATTTCTGAAAGTACGATGATACTGTGTATATGTAAAGGTCTTGTTTTCTTCTTTTTTTAAGAATATAAACGACAAAACACGGAATCCTATATATGTGTGTATGGGTGTGACAGATTGATATTCAAACGTGCGACAACCATCTGTGTGACTGAATCATTTTCATTCTAAGTTCCATTTTCGGCAGATCCCAAAAACTGTTGAAGTGTGCAGACAAAAATGCGTAAAACGAGTTTTTATCACTTACATGAACAATATGTATCCATTCTTCTATATTATTTTTCATTGTACAACGTTAGTTCATTTTGTATTCGATATTAGGGTATGGATGATTTATTTGTTACATACTGTAGAGCATAATATATCTTAGACACGCCAACCTTCTAAATTGGAAAATCTAAAAGAACAAATTCGAGAATATGACGCAATAACATCGATACATTTTAATTTTACCATATTTGATTAATCAAAAAAAATGACAATGAGGACGAGAGAATTTTAGTAATGAGCGTAATATAATTTGTGATTATATATGATTATATATTTTTTTATATTTTTTTAACTAATTTGATTATTTATAATGAAACAATTTATTATATATTTTTAGCTTTTTTATTTCTCATATTATTTGTTTTTATAATACAAATTATGTATTGTCAGTAAAGTAATTCAATTTTAAAATTTGTATTCACAATTGATGGTGACGTGAGTTTATGATTTTTAAATTTGAAGTAATTATTTATAAAAAAAATATTTCCAAGTACCTGAAAAGGAGTATCATGACACTACAAAATAATATGTTTCGTTAAAATAAAATAAAAAAAAATAATTAAACAGAAATTCGAAGTTTACCTTCGAAATTCCATTTATCGCCCAAAACCCACCAAATCTACAAAAAAAAAGTCAAAACGTTAAAATATGTTTCGTTAAAATAAAAAAAAAAAATCAAAGTCAATGAAAACAAATACTAACCTTTCATTTTTTTTAATAGACTTCCCGAAATCTAAAGAGTAAAAAAGAGGTAAATTAGTCAACGAAATTGAGAACAAAAAAAAATGAAAGAAACTAATACTAACCTCGAAACCTAATAGCTAAAGTGAGTTAATATGAGACGAAACTTAATGAAACAATAAATAAAATAAAAAAATATTCACCCAACCGAAACCTGAACGAACGTCGTGCGAGAAAAATGGTTATCTATTTGTAACTCCGCCTATGATAGACAAATCAATAAATTTCTGTGACCATCATTAACCCCAAGAGCACCCCGAAAAATTCTGCGGTATCACACCTTGTCACACCCTCCCTGCTTTCATTTTTATTAAGTATCTCAGGGACTTAGTTTTTTTGCGATTAGTAAAATACTATTTGTCACGCCATTACTCGTCACTGTTTATTCACGTGTCTTCACGTGTTACTGCATAGTGCCGGCCAGCTCGGCCCGTACCGCAGAATTTTTTCGGGGTGCTCTTGTGACCATCAGTCCATCACGTGATAGTGCGATCGACACACTAAGTCGTTAGTCCTTCGTTACACTCCGGACAATAGATCATCCATACCCAATATCGTTGTGCAATGATAAATAATATAGAAGAATGCATAATCATAAGTAATAAAAACTCTTCATATGGGATCTGCCGAAAATGGAACTTAGAATGAAAATGATTCAGTCACACAGATTGTTGTCACCCGTTTGAATATCAATCCGTCACACCCATACACACATACATAGGATTCCGTGTTTTCTATATAACGATAATCATTTGTCATTTATATTCTTAAAAAAGAAGAAAACAAGACCTTTACATATACACAGTATCATCGTACTTTCAGAAATAATATTTTTTGCGTTTTTTAAGAACTAATAAATAAATATAATATGGGAGATAAAAAAACAATAATTTTAATAGGAAAAACAGGCAATGGTAAATCTACCTTGGCTAATGTGCTTTATGATGAAAAATTATCCGAAGGTGAAAATTTATTCAAAGAAGGTGATGGTGCTAGAAGCGAAACTAAAAAATCCAAATCTAAAGAATTTGAGTATAAAGGGGTTAAGCATATTATAATTGACACTCCGGGAATTTGCGACACCGGTTCTGGAAAGAATGAAGATGAGAATAGAGAAAGGGAAGTATATAGGGAAATAGTAGAAGCTATTTATGATCACTCTATTAAAGGAAAAGGATTAAATCAAGTACTTTTTGTCACTAATGGTAGGTTCACTGATGAAGAAAAAAAGAGTTATGCTTTACTAAACAAGGCTTTCTTCAATGAGGATATCGCTAAGTTCACTACTGTAGTTCGAACTAATTTTCCTAAATTTGAAAAGCATGATTCTTGCAGAGAAGATATTGAAAAAATGGCCAATGGTAATGATGAACTTGCAGAAATGGTTAATTCTTGTAGTAGAAGAGTTATTCATGTAAATAATCCCTCAATAGAGGTTGAAGATGAAGATGAATTAAGAATAAACCAAAGAAAAAGGAATAAATCAAGAGAAACTTTGCTGAAACATTTATCAAGTTGCAACGAAGTTTACAGACATGAATTTTCAAAAAAACCAAGTGATGAACTCAAAGAGATGAAAAAAATAAGAGACAAAATAATCAAATGTAAACTTGAGTTAGTTAAGCATGAGGACGACATTAACAAGGCGAAGAATAAAATTACAGGATTATGGACACCCGCATTTGGGGTAACTCTGCTTGATAATTCAGAGTATGGTACTGGCGTGGCTCAGCAAAGTAAATACAAAAAAGAATTGCAAAGCATCGATGAAGACTTTAAAACTTTGCTTTCAAAGGAAAAGGAAATTGGAGATTTTGATTCACTAAGAAAGTTAACAGAAAAACATGTTGCTGGAATGGAAAAGAGATTAAATTGGTTAAGAACTCAATTGGACATAGAATTAATGTTTCAAGAGAAGGCTGAGCAGGAAGCATTGCAAGTTCAGCCTTCAAAATTTGGTGGTTCATCTGCTATGCCAGCAACTAATGAATTGGGTGGTAAATGTAAATGTGAAGTCTTCACCGCGGATTTTAAAGATGATGATAATAACTCGAAATCGAAAGGCGTTGTTGGTATAATGACCTTCTCTCAAGAAGAGGATAAAACGATCGTTACTGGAATGTTCAAATCGGGTTTCAAAGGTGTCAATGAGAAACCAATAGCTACGATCAATGATCACTGCGGAAACGTACTCTTTGATCTAAAAGACTTGAATATTGAAGTAACACCAGATGGTGGGACCAAAAGCTTTAAACATGTGTATAGTGATCTTAAAATTGACGGTAGACCAGATAGTATTTTTGCAAGAGATGCGAAAGCTAGAAGCGGCGGTCACGACAATTATTACAGCAACAAAGATAAGCGACAACAACCTTCTAGCCCACCTCCTAGTCCTCCTACCCCCATTGTGCAAATTGGTACTCCGCCTGCAAAAGCGCCAATGAGACCATATGGACAATAAATGTAACAATTACTTTAATTGGCAATTTTTTCCGTTAACATATTTAAAATAGTATATGGATACTAATTTTGTCTGTATCTCTTAATTTTCTCTCGATACTTTTCCATCTTCATAAATATTAAAAACATAATAATCGTGATTAATTAATTTAGACTTAGTCATTAATATAGTCCTCGCCATACCTGACGCGCCACAAGCGAATTTTATTATTAAGCTAGGGAAATGGGAATGCTTATAATTTATTCACGCTAGCTAAATGTTGATTTATAATTACAAAAAAAATCTAGAACACGTTTTTACTATCGCTATTAAATTTTCATAAGATTTTGATATGGCTCTTGTGGCGATGTGACTGCATAAACGTGGTAAGAGATATAAGTGACAAGTAATTAATTTAATTATATGATAATTGTATTATAAATTAATACTAGGGAACGGTACCCGTTAGAGCGTCCGAAGCGTTAATCACATACATGAACATTAATATTACATAACATGACACGAAATTTATCACTACATAAAATAATTGCTTAATAAAATGTATAGCTAAAAATATGTATTGCTTAAAAAAATGTATCGCTAAAAAATATTTATCACTAAAAAATATGTATCGCAAAAAGCTTAAAAATATTATATCGCTAAAAAGATTTTTCGCTAAAAATGTATAGTTAAATTAAATACGGGATCAAATTTTGTGCTACGTTGCAAATTTTCCATGATGTTCGATAAAAAAATTTTTTTTTTCACACGTGTTCTATTTTTCAATTGCAAATTTCTTATGTTCCATTTTTATTTTATATCGCAGCACAATTGTTATTTTACAATGAACAAATAATTCAAGAAGAATTAATAATAATTAGTAATAATTATATGTCCACACTTTGAGAAACCAGAGACATTAATCTCTTACAACTCGTTGATGGGATTTCCATCAATATTCGGCCACATAATAGGGGTATCATGCAATTGATCAAGAGCGTCTGTGATGGCATGTTCTTCATTAGGAGATGGAAGCTGGACTGGAACGAAGTTACTATTATTGCGTCTTCAAGTCCATCATCGGTATCATCATTATTTGAGTCTTCCCCTCCTTCTTCTTCGTCTTCAAGCTGTAGAAGTCGATCATCAATTGGTCCATCCTCAGGTAAAGATTGCAACACTTCACTGTCTATTACAATGTTGGCATAATAACAGTTGTTTTCTTTTAACCAGCAAAGTGCGCGAGCAACTTTAGTACGTCAAACGTTAAAATTTCTGATTGCCAAACCATTTGAAGACTGATGCTAGACAACAAGAATATCAAGTGATGATGGACTTTGAGGGAGACGCGTTGCAAACTCTAACACGTCCTGTGGAAAATTGATGACATTACTACAGTATGCGTATTAGCCACCACAGAGGCAATATACTGAAATGATGGGAAATATTTGCGCTATTAACATTTCCTCTTTTTCCGTTAAGCTTCTTAATTCCTCAGGGACATCACCCGGGTCCATGTTATCAGCAGAAAATCTTTCACCAGATTTTTGCCATAATAACAACGACATTCTCCTTTTACAAGCTGAACAGATGGAAACCTTTCATTACATTATGTAGAAGTTTTCGATCACTTTTGGGAAGCTGCTGGTTGATGATATCTTGATTCTGGGTTTCATTCTGGCGGTTAATCTGTTCATCAATATTTTCCAAAACACGCCTTGTTCTTTTATTTTGCTTTCATTCACGTTCTCTCATCAATCACGCTTCACGCAGTTCTGGAGTTTCTGAAGACTTTTCATTCGTTTATTTTCTCGATCTTTTGCATGGCATATATCATGATGATCAATGGTTTCATTTTCTCTGGATTTTTGTTTTCGAAGTGTTGATTGGTAAGGCATTATTTTAAATGTAAAACATAAAATATTGGTTTAATTTTTTATTTTTAATCGATTATTTTTTATTCATTTATTTATGTTTTTTTATCAAATATTTAGAAGCTACAATTTAGAGGATAATACTTTCAAATCAATGATTTATTCACACTTTAAAAAGCCAACGATATTTATTATTATTAAAATTTTATTATATTTTGTTAAAAGTTATATATACAATAATTTATGATATCAATAACAATTAAAATTATCAAAATGTTAAAATATTTCACTATTAAAATTAATTATTATTAATTTAAAACTTTAAAAAACCATAATTTATTTATTATTTAAAACTATGATTATTTATTATTTATTATTTACTTTTTTTCGAATTTTTATTATGTTACACCTGATCCTAAAAGTTTATTGGCCATAATTTAGTTTTTGTTGTATGTCGTTGTTGTTACACCTGATCCTAAGATTTTATTGGCCATACACGCGGCGTGACAGACGGACATTGCATGATCTTGACTAGACCTTATAGTCCTACGCTACGCTTCAGTCTTCGGACAATAAATTAATGCAAAAGAACAATCCTGTTTAATAAAAAATGCCAGTTTGTAATCATAATATATGTTGATAAGCCCTTTGCAAAATATGAACAATATTTAAGATGATTTATTTGTCATTTTAAATTTTTTATATTTTCATCATTAGATGCTAGTGACAATGTATATCATACATCGAGTTTTCAGAGTGCCAATTCAGAAATCGAGAAACTTTATTTCAATTTTCTTGTCTTAACAAATTTAAAATAGTGCTAAAAGATTGTAAATTTATTGTCGAAACTGTAATGAATATGATTATATAGAATTCCTTTAATTGCATGATACACCGATCAAAAAAGTTGAAAGAATTATTTACAAACCATATATGGTTAGCATTAAGGCCACCTCTTTTTATTAATTAACATTGATAATAAATTAAATTAAAAAGTTTAATCCAAATGACACAAAACTTTGTGATTAGATGTGTCTTATAAAATCTTTTAAAACTCTTTGAGCTCTATTATATAAGTCAAGCGCAGCAATAGTAACTTTTCCTTCCTACGGTGTAAACAAAAAATTAATATTTTATATATCATAACTATAAATAAAATACACATAAATTTGATTTAAACAATTTACTCGTACGTTTGTCAATGAAAATTATAACGCGTATTTGCCCGTTTTTTACCACCTTATTAATCTTATTAGGTTTCTATCATACAATTTTTTTACTTTATATGTAATAATTGCTAGTTTTGATAGGACCAAGCCTGTAGCATTTAACATAGTCCAGCCATAGAATTGATTTTGTATTTGGTAGCTATAGTGAAATTGCAAGAAGGATTACAGATTTACAGTATATGCGTTAATAAATCACAACTTTATATTTTGTTCATACCATCATTACGTCATAGTATACTATGTATTTCTTTTAACATGCTTATTTAATGAATACTTGCTGAAGTATCACAGTGAAAACTAAGAAATATAGAAATAGATGTCAAAATTGAAATTGGTACTATTTAAATAGAAACTTGTGATGAAATGCGACCATTTAATAAATTTTGATGAATTTTTTTTTTGGCAATTTATTGAGATTTTGTAATCAGATAACAACACATAGCCTATAGGCTGTAGAACGTGAAATCTCCAAAAATACTATGTGGAATTTCCATTGGCTGTTGGTGTATTTTCACGTTTTGTCGTTTTGTTCAACTAAACATATTTATCATTTTATTTGTACATATTAGCTGGACTAATTGTTTTTTCAAAAGAAATATATTAATAACTTTGAAAACTGCATCATTTTTATATTACATAGTATTAGATTCTATCACAGAATTTAAAGAACTTAATTGTGTTAATGTTGGTTTAGTTTCGAATAATTATCAGTCACGTAAAAATAGCCAATCAAACAAATAAATTATTTATTACTAATGCATCAGACAATGATTACAAATGTATTAAAGAATCCTAAAATTTATTTTTTTTAAAGTATTTTAAATTTACGCTATTTACACTATTTTATTATTTTATTAAATAATTTTAAATTTGTATAAAAATTTCTTATTAGTTATTAACGTTAAATTAAAATATAAGTAAAAGTTGTTCAAATCGACGTAAAAAAAATGAATTTGCAGATCTTTTCTTGATAATTCTGTACTATCGCTACTAAATAAAATTTTTTTATGTTTATTGATAAATAATTTTATTTGATGTAACTCTAAAAACTCCTGTGACAAGCTCATGTACATAATGAAATTACCTTCATTCTTTGCAGGAATTATTATTTACGTACTATAGTGAATTAAATAGTTAATAAAGCAAGAAACACATCACAATGTTCATATTAATAATTTTATTAAATGGTAGTTTACATTCTTATTATTTTGATATGCTAAAACTTTTTTATTACACAAATTTCATGTTAATATTTTGATGGAAGGATTAGAGTTAAATGGGCAATAAAATAAAACATTTTCAAAAATCCTGTACCCTTATGCAACTTTTCATGTAGTGTATTTGAATACCTCGTCCTGGTGGAACTCCTGGGCTATCACAAGTTGGAAAAGAAACTAAAAACGCGAAAGGATTAATATGGTGGCAAACATATCAAACCCTATGAGAAGTACAATTACATAAGAGTTTAATAAAGGAGCATATTTTTTCATTTGCAAATTTTTTTTGATCATCCCTGTGATTATTAGTTCCCATGAAACATAAGCAGCAATTTTATAATCTTTAAAGTTTGATAATATAATTTTGAATATGTTTGGATACTTTTCATTATTATAAGGTTGATCGAGCTCTTCTAATTTTAATTTATGTTTATTCGGAATAACACCAGTTAAAATTGATCCCAATTAGGAGCACTATCTGTAGGCACATTAGCAGAAACGTATACAATAGATTTATTTTTAAAAAAATTATTCAATTTTGTACAATTTTCATTAAATGTCCGTCTAAATCCATCAATTCCTATTAAAATTATTTGTTTGGACATTGCCGATCTATTGATATTTTTTTACAATAACGAGATTTATATAGCTTTTGATAATGATAATACAAGCAAAAGAACAATATTACTCACTCTAAATGTTTTTCTTTCAAAAAATAATATATTAAATTATATGCATGTAATACGAATAAATTTTATTTTGATTCAATTATATTTTTATATTAACAGTTAAAATAATACCAATCATTTAAATACTATGAAAATGCTAAATACATAATAAAATTGCAAAGTAAGTTATACTGTTATAGATATTTTGTTCTTTTGGTTAAATATCTCACATAATAATTAGATTTACTAGCGGTTTGTTTTACAATGTGAGTTTGACAGCTAGATTTCAATTTAAAATTTATATTCATGTAGTATAATTTTGAACAAAATTAAGATTTGTTTTTTTTCTAACATTCTTAATGCCATTTCTATTATTTATTAGTTTCTTTTTACACTTTTCACATAACTTATGGTCATGATACCAATTATAATGACAACCATTTAAAGAATAGCTCTGATTAATTAAATCGTGATTCCATTTAATACATTAATCGCATTTATTTAGTTTCATCTTTAGTCAAGGAAAATAATTCAATTTATATATAAAATGAAATAATGCAATGCAATTATGACATAATGATAATACATTTATAATAATACATAATTGATGTAATATGTTAAAGGAATTAAAACGCAGCAAAAAGATGTGATGCTACAATCGACAATGATCAACAAAATAAAATATATTAACGTTAATGTCTTAAACATTCAGAACTAAGTAAAAACTTATTTAAAATGTATAATACATCTCAGAAAGCTATCTGACGACTAATTAGATAATAATTTGCTAATTAAATTTTAATTATAATAAGTTTGGATTGAAATTGTTATATTTCATCCAGAGGTGACTTGTAATTCTGATCACGCCCAGGTGAGAAGATCATACTATTTATAGATATTTAAAATTATGTTAATTTAATCAATGATTCATAACTCAAATTATCTATAAACAGTATGATTATCTCACCTGGGTGTGATCAAAATTACAAGTCACATCCGGATGGGCTATAACAGTTTCATTTTAATCTCATTATAATTTAGATTTTAATAGTTAATTATTACCGTATCTAATTAGTTGTTGGATAAATTTTTGAGATGTATTTTTCATTTTAAATAATTTTTTACTTAGTTTTGAAAGTTCACGATATTAATACATTTTATTTTGTTGATCATTGTCGATCGTAGCATCACATCTTTTTACTGTGTTTATTTATTAATAGCTAATTAAAAATAAAAATTTCTTTTTAAAAAAAATTAACATTAATATAAGATATTTTGTATATTATGCAATAACTTTTATATTTACTTTTACTTTTTGTCTTAAATTAAGTAAAGTAAAATTGGTAGTTTTTATATAACTTAATAATTTTTTTCTTCAGTTTATTAATATCAATTTATTAATTGTTTTTAATAATACATAAGATAATGAATGGATATAAAAATGTTACAATTATTCTTTTTTAGAAACTTTTAATATGAAAGAATTAATATATATTTTTAGTATTTATGATTTTGATAAGATTTTTTATGTTCATTTAACACACTTCATAATATATATAAATTTTGTAAAAAGGTAAATATAATTCTATCATCCCAAAAGTAAGAACTTATTGATTTCAAAGTTTTTTAAAATAAAATCCAACGTAAATTTATTAAGCTTATTTATCTGTTTAACAAATAATAAACTAAATTGCGGTTAAAAATAATTAAAATAAAAAAAAGCAGAAATCTTTTTTGAATGATTATCGTTAAGTAAGTTTCTATAATCTTTGAACCAAATTAGTATTTTTTTTTTGTATTTAAAATAATTAATTTTAAATAAACTTGAAGGCTAGATAAAGTAAATGATGAAATTTTCTGATATTCTTATTCCAACATTAATAATTTTTCATCGTATGCTGTTACCCTTAATATAACTCTTATTTACAGTCCTGAAATCAAGTTAATTATATTTATATTAATGCTTATTACAAAAAGTGGAATATGTATATAGTTAGAAACTAATGTTTTTAAGAATGATAAAGATTCAGATTTGGATACATCAGTTCTTGAAATAAATTATATCTGACAGATGTTGTTTATAGTTGTAAATGTTTATTAATATTTTCACTACTATCTAAAATATGGTATTAATAATCAAGAGGTGAAAAAAGTAAAGTGGTAAAGAAAATTAAAGTAAATCTTTATTGAAAATTTTTAGACGTGATTTTTTACAATTATGTTTTTTTGCTTAGAAAGGACTATTTAGATTGAGTAAGAAAAATCAAGAGAAGAATTATGAGAGCTTATAGAGCAATAAATAGAAATACTATATATATGGAAACTTTCATCTGGAGGAATAGCTATATAAACTAAGGTAAAAGCTGGAGTTTGAGCGGTTAGTAGCAATCATGTGTGAGATTATGTTTGTGTAAGAAGAATTGTATCAATTGCATTTTTGCTTTATAGTATTATTCAGGACAATTAATTATGAAATACTTCACCAAGGAAGAACTTGAAGAGATAGATAGGACATCTATTCTGGAAGTATCTAAGTTTTTAAAGAAGTTGATGATATTTTATGTAAATTTTTTAAATATTTTATTTACATATTACATACATATTGCAAAGTAAAAAATATTGGTATTTTTTTTCAAATATAGGTCAATCATATAAAATTACCATATTTTAAATGCTTATAACTTTTATGTGGTTATTTTTTTAAAATCTGACTAGTAAATTATAGCACTTGTCTTGTAGAACAAAGTTACCAGTTTATTTTTTTAAAATTTTATCTTTTTAAAGTGTAGAAAAATTTATAAGTACCCAATTTTATTGCCGAGTATAGATTTCTTGCATCATATATTTGTGATATAATTGTTTTTTTTATGTTATATTATTTTTATTTTTGGTATGTATATTTATAAAAATTAATAAAGTTTTTACCATTTTTACATTAATTTATTTTTTATTTAAATATTAAAAAAGTTACAGAGAGGGAGGGAGAAGAAAATTCTCTTTCAGTTAAAATTAGCAGTACCCTTATTTATTTATTGCTGACAATTTAATTTTAAAAATCTATAAGATCACATTATATAATTTTAATAAATTGTAGTAATAATATAGAAGAAAGTATAATTAGTTAATCACCACTTTGGATGTTAAATGTGGCCAATCATTTTCAAGTTGGTTTTAATAAAAAAAACAAAATAGTGCACCTTTGCCATTCTAAATAGATTTGCAAAGTAGTTAAAGATACATAAATCTACTTAATAACTTTAAGAAGTTTATATATTATGTATCAAGAAAATTTTATTTTATTAATTTTTGCGATACTTAATGATCGATACATATTTGATGTGCAAATTTGTTTGTTATATATGCATGATGCAATGCTTGTACTTGTGATCAACATTTTTGCATATCAATATAATGTATTTTGCATAAATATTATTACTATCCATACTAATAAAACATTTAATAATAAAAAAGATAAATTTTTTTTATTTTTTTTTATCACTGGTCAAAATTGATGCTATCGGATACATATCGGGTACCTATATATCACTCAGATACATATCAGACATTTATTGCATATCAGGTACCTGATATGTAACATATCAAATATACCTAAAAATCAGATTCCCGATATCTAAACGATTAGTCACTGATATGTAACACTGAATCAATCTTACACATATCGGGTACCGATATGCAAAATATTTATTTATTGTATTTGTATTATATAATCCAAAGAGGTATATTAAAATTATTACTAAAAAAAGTATTTTAATATTAAAGATAATTGTTTATTCATATAAAATCCCTTATTTTCAATTTTTTTTTTATTTTTTCTGATATCATGAATAACTGATGAAAATATTAAAAATATACATATTTTTTTTTAAAATTAATTGGATTGAATGTTCAAATTAATCTTACATACAACTTTATTTTAATCAATTCATATAAATGCCAATTTATAAGAATAACCTAATAAAAGTATTTAATCATAATATTTAATTATTTTTATATTTTTTTACCCCCTTTTTTTGCTTTTTTTGTTTTTTTTATTTTTTCTTTTTTTATTTTCATATTCATTGTTATGATATTCGTCACTTTCTTCATCTTGATCAGTATTATAATCATATGTTGGAATTTCATTTGTTAAACGATTAAATCTTTTAAGAGCCTCGTCGGTTAGACACCAATTTGGTATATTCACTGGAGGCATACTTGTTGTTGTTTTACATTTTGAACTCTTTTAATTTTTAGAATTTGAGGTTTTTTTCTCAGTTTTTCAACGGTCAGATCAATCCGATCATGTAATAAACGCTGAAGCTTTAATAAATAATTACTATTAATAAATAAAATAAATAAAATAAAAAAAATAATCATAAATATATAGTACATACTGCAGAAGAACGCCACCATATTTCATATATATGAATTGACATTGTCTTTTCTTTAACAGCAGATTCTTCACCAATTATATCATTTTCTTCATCAGAATCAGTTTCCTCCCACTTCTCTGAATGATAACCAGATTCCTTAATAATTCGTACAAGCTCCTTCTCCAGATATCTACGAATGTATTTATCATTATTTTCTATTAAATAGTTTGCCGCTTGAGCTCTTCTTTTTTTTTTTTAATAATAATAAATAATTATAAAATTAAATAAAATTAACTAAATTTCCACTTCATATTAATAAAATGGTTACTAACGTCTATAGTTCTTGAATTCTTCTTTAATCTCCTTCTATCCATTTTCACTTTGTCATCTCCTTGCTTCTTTATATTGCTTACATGATAGCGTGAATGCCAACGTCCATGTAACATCTTTAAGATATCACTATTCGAAACATTATACTTTTTGTTGATTAACTTATAAAGCGGTGGAAGTAATTTTGTAATGATAGTTTCTTTTTGTTCAAGCCACATACGTTCACTATTGATCTCATATATATTCTTTAATTCAGAATCTACCCAGATAAAGACTTCTTTCTATAAATAATAAATAAATGTAAATATTTGGGAAAATTTAATGACAGATAATAAAAAAATACTTACTTTAATTGTTCGATACATATTTTGATTCAAATGAATAGCATTGTCTGACAAGGACAAAGATGAATAGGTAGAAGATGATGAGGAAGATGAGGAGATAGATTTTTGATCACTATCCATCATGGCCTACTTTAATTGCTTTAATTGAAAAGAGGAATTTGTGAAAAAAGATTTGTGAGCAAATATATAGATTTTGAAGTTGTTAAGATTTGACTATGCGAATGAGTAATACGAGATATGCGAACTTGATTTTGAAGAATTGCATGCGAATCTGATCTAAAAGAATAATTAAAAGTTTATTTTATTTTACCAAAAATGCGAAACTGATTTTGAAATAGGAATTAAACGTGAACTAATCTTAATCTTAAGAAAGAATTGAACGTGTATCTGATCCTAAAAGAAAGGTTAAACACAAAATTGAAGAATTGAATGCAAACTTATTCCTGATCCTAAAAAAGTGATTGAAGAACCTGATTTTAGAAAAATTGAATTGATAATTTTTTTGAAAATTTTTTAATAAGCGTACTTCATTTAAGTAATTGTAACCTTAACTTTCTTAGCTATTTCATAAAATACAAAATGAATAATAAAAAAAGTAAAATTGAAACCTTTAACTCCGTGTCTGATTTAGTAAAACACAAAAAAAGTAAAATTGAAACCTCTACCTCTGTTTCTGATTTAGTAAAACCCAGGAAAAGTAAAATTGAAACTCCTGCCTCCGTGTCTGATTTAATAAAATCCAAAAAAACTAAAATTGAAATCTCTACCTCTGTATCCAATTTAATAAAATCTAAAATGACCAATTCAATAAAATCAAAAAAACCAAAAATGGCCGATTTAATAAAATCCAGAAAAAGGTATTTGTATCCATGCCATTGTATTCGTTATGACAGCGCAAAGGTTGATTTTTGCACTCAAGAAAATCATACAAATGATAAAAGTTTGTGGAACTCAGAGGATACTAGGAAAAATCAGGAAGAAACTATTACATTAAGAAAACAAAAAAGATTAATCATTATTCAAGATGTAAACCTTACAAAAAAGCGAAAAAAGGCATCAAGTTCTAATCTTGATTCTTCCCAACATAATAGTGACTTTAATC
>QZLH01000826.1:3237-16976 GCA_003833135.1 Oehlia diaphana | reverse complement strand
TTTATTAATGAATTATGTTAAACAATTGCCCGTGTCAGTCATGTCACTATCTTACATACACATTACGTTAAATGTAAAAATATTAATTATAACCAAATTAAACAATTAATCATCTTCATGTTAGATGATTAGTGATCTCGGGAGTCATGTTAAATGATCAGCAATCACATGAATCATGTTAAATCAACATATTTAATTTTTATTAATACGAAATTTAAATTTTTAACTATACATTTTTAAAAAAAACTGAACTATCCAAAAATAAGCAACACTATAACAAAAATATGTTGCTTATTTTTGGAGGAATATGGTATAAATTTCTGTATATTTGTATTGTTCTTTACAAATTTAATTGCTAATAAAAAACAAAAAACAAAAACAAAAAACAAAAGAAAGCATTATGTTATTAAAATTACAAAAGTAATTACAATATAAGAAGAATTATATATAAGTATAATGCCAATCATACTGAAATACTAAGAAATTATAATATCACATAAATGACTTTTTGAGTATGATTAATAAAACTAGTGATTTTTACAGAATCTGTATTCTTTATTTTATTGACATTGCATACTTAAGGACAATTTATCTTTTCTAATTGTCAATTTCTTTGTTGCATAAGATTAATATCCTTCTTTAATTTATGAATTTTTTTATAATGACATTAAAAAGACTTTCTTATAATAATTGATTTATCAGTTTTATCTTTTTTATTTATTCTTTTATAATTACAAATCCATTTGATTTTGCATATTAATAAAAAAAATGTTTTGCAAGGTTATAATTATCAAAAATTATTCTAATTTCTGGTAAAATAAAACTGTATATTAATACTTACCATCATCATTTTTATTGTAGAATCATTTCATCATTATAATAATTATTAATATTTATTTTGAAAAAAAAGAAAAGTATATATAAAAAAGATAAAAAGAAAGAAATATTTGTATATGAAAAGAAAAAAATACTCTCATAAAACTATTTTAATTTGATTTAAATTAGTAAATAAAATAATATCATAATCATATAAATCAAATTTTTGTGATAATGATCACTTGCAGCGATACTAAGATTTTATCTAAATAAAATTACATTATTTTATATCAAATTTGTAAAAAAAAAAAACTACAGAATTTTATTAAACAATTGCCAATTGAAATAACTTCACCCTTAATAATAAATAAATATTAGTATAATATATTAATTATTTAAAAAAAAATTTATATTTTTTATGATCAAAATAATTCAATATATTTTTTTAATTAATTTATATAAATTAAGATATTGTATTTTATATTGTATAATGTTAAAGTGATAGGTAATCAGATTTTACGTGATGATTAACAACTAATAAAATTTTGAAATTTTATATAATTATTTTCATGTATTCATAATTTTGATGTACAAAAAATGGTAAAAAAAAGTATATTTAACAATGAAAATATTATGGAATCATTTTATTCAATATTCATTTTTAGATCAATAGTTTTCAATAGAAGTTTTAAAATACTTTTTTGAAAGACCCATCTAGTTCTTATCAATTTCATTATTATTTTTAATAATTATATCTCAAAGAAAAAATGATGCTTTAGAATTTATAAATAGTATCATAAGTGATGTTTACAAACAAACTAATGAACTTTTTAAAGAATGAGAAAAATCTTTAAATATTACAGAACTCAAAAAGAAATTTTATAAGCAATAATAATATAGACAAGTTATTTAAGGTATTTAAATAAAGTCATACATATAGATGGATAATTGGATATATATATTATATACACATTATACTTCTCTGCTAATTAATTATGTTGTATTTTGGTAAACAGACCAATTCACTATTTATTATAAAATTATTATAAATTAATTATGTCTGTCAAAATACATTACGTTTGTCAAAATAAATTTAATTAGTATTTTGTTATTTTGACAAAAGTATAATGTACATCTACGTACTTTTTTAATTTCTTATTAATACAGCTTATATAAGATGAACTTCTAATAATTTTTTACATTCAGGTTCTTAAAGTAGAGATAATATTTAGTTCATTTATTTCAAATTTTTTAATTATAATATTACATTACCCTACAAAAAGTATTCAGATAGTTTTTTTTAAAAAAATTAAAATACAATATTTTACCATCCAGTAATCATACAAAGGTAAAATATGGCTTGTTAGATTTACCATAACCAGGAGTATCTAATGGTAGTTATTTCAAGATTCTAGAATTAATAGACATTAAGTATTTATAAAAGTCTATAAAATAAAAATTGTAAATAACTATTTATTTATCAGTGCTAAAGATACAAAAATACTACTATTGGATGCATTTTATTATAGCGAAATTAATAAACTATGATTCATCTTTTTACGACCAATAAATGATAAAACATCTTTCTACTAAAGGTATAGACTAATATGTATAATTTGTCATTTTTTAAAAAATTTCAATTATAACAAAAATTTTTTCTATTTTCTTTTTTTTATAAAACAAATAAGCCTGAAAAAAAAGCTTATCAAGTAACCCTATTTTTAAAAAAAGCAGGTAAAATTATTATTTGCTGATCTTAACTAGCTATGGATTTTGATAGGAATGTTTTATCATTTATTAGTTATAGAAAGACAAAACACAGCTTGTTAGATTCTTTATAATGAGATATATCTAATAGTAGTATTTTTGTGTTCTTATCATATTTAAATAATAGGTTATTTACATCTTTCATTTTAAAGACTTTTGTGCATAACATTTTATTTATTAATCTCAGAAATATGAAATAACTACCATAAAGACGTCTGATTATAATGAATCTAATAAGCTAAAATTCATCCATTTAAAATCACTGGATAGTGAGATAATGTAATTTAAACTTTTCAAAAAAGATCTGTATAGATACTTTTTGTAAAGAAGTGTATAGCATTTCTTTCCTTTAACTAACGAATCCTAAGAGTAATTTTAAATTTCTTTTATCATCTCCTTTGGGTTATAATTTGGTTGGCTTAATTTATATTTTGTCTACATAATTTATACTGCAATTTAAAAATAAAATTGTCAATGTTATAAATAGTAAATAATATAAATGTATTATTAAAATTATTTTAAAGTTATAAAAAAACTTATAAAATTGCATTAAATAATTTTAAATATTCAGTTCCTGTAAGTAATCTACAGTTTGTATTAATTATACTATTTTGTTTTTCATAAGTGCAATTTTATTATAAATTTCTTGTTAAATTTAAGGTTGCTTGCCAGAACCTATTTGGCCTAACGCGAAATGCTGAAACTCTTATATTGTAGCAAAATGCCAAAATGCCAAAACTGCAAAAATCTGCTGAAACTTCCTAAAATGCTGAAACTTCTATGACTCATTTATCCACAGTTTCAGCATAACTAGCTATAAGATCTTAAGATAGTTACGCCATATTTATTTTTTTTTAATAGTATACATATTAGTTAACAGAGCTGTTGATCACTCAGTATTTTTATTATTTTTCTTCCAACTTTTTTTTTACTTCATAGTACTTACATTTTATTATATCTAGTATTATATTTAGCGTGCATTTGTGTTGTAAATAAAATACATTGTTTTATTTTTATGAATCTAACTAAAGTTTCTAATTCTACAAAACATTTTTTCTTTACATCTTTTTTTTGCAGTATATCTTGTAACACTTTATTCTTGTAATACTAATTTTGTACAGTATATTTTGTAATTTGTAACACTAGCTTATCTGGTTTATCAGTTTATTTATCTATGTAGCACAGAAAATCAGCCAACGTAATACATGAGGACAAATGGACTTCGCCACGTGATTTAATATGTCATTAAAGTTCATAAACATATATAGTCTTTCGCTTCACTCTGGACAATAATAAAGAAAAATTGTCCTTAAAAATAAAAGTAGAAAGAAAATTAAATTCATCTGAATTGGATGAAAAATCAATCCATTTTTATTTTCTCTTTTTTTTATATCAAGCTGTAATTTTTTAATTGTGCATTAGAATGCAATCTTATAATATATAAAAAAAAATTTAATCTTTATTAATTAAAATTCATAATATTGTCCCATGTACATCATTAGCCATGAGTCAAGTTGGTGAGATGTAAAACACAGGTAGTTTCTAACGTATCACAGATTTTATGTGTACTTTCTGAAAGCATTGTGAAAATATTTTATAATTCTATTGATGGATATTTTTCTGGATAAGAAATAGCAGAGTTTTATTATAATTGTATCTGAGATAAAACCTCTAGTTGAATTTGAGGATAGTTACATTCTTTAAGAAGAGGGAAGGCTTCATCTTTATATTTAAAGATAATATGTTCTAACTATTTCTGTGTCAGCTTTGTTGAGAATGCAGATTTCTTGATGAAATTCAAAATCTTGAATATTACTTCTAATTCACTCTGCAGAAAACCCTCTTCATGACCTGGAAATTAGAGTTTGAAACTGGTTGTATTTTTGGAAACTGGATTTAAAACAGGTGCAACTGGTTCTATTTATTTATTTATTCTTTTTTTTATTTTCAGAAGAATAGTATTTCAAAACTGTTAAAAAAACTAATATGCATACATAGAACTTAAGGATGGCTAAACCTAGTTGAAACTATACTGCCTAGAATAACCCATACACACTGGGTAAGAAATAAGAATCAACTGGATTAAGTTCTCTTTAAACCATAGGGCCTAGAGTAGAAATAAAATATAAAAAAATTCTGCCTAAATTTAAATAATCTAAGACTAGACTAATTTTTGTAATAAAGTCAAAATCTCTGCTAAAACTGTCTTGTTATCTTTATTATCACTACCTTTACTCTTTAAGAATTTCTTTGCCTTCTTCTGAGCATTAGGTGTCTTCAACTGGTTATTATTCTTAGTGGCTTGTCAAGGATTGCTTGTTCTTTTTTTTTTACTATCTGAAACTTGTCCAATATCACCAGACTTCTTGTTTGAAGTATTTTTAGCCTTTGATTTCTTTTGTGTTTTCTTTAAGTTAGGAATAAAGTGTCAATACCATTTCAACTGCTTACCTATAGGCAAGTAAACCTGTGGTGTTTCTGAAGTCCTAAGTGTGGTTTCCCAATTCTCAAAATAAGTTTTCTCCTTTTGTTACTTGTTTGAATAATTTTAAATATGCTAGCACTGCACTGCGAGTTGGTTTATGAATTTCTCATATTGTTTTCTTTCTCATAAAGGGAACCATCTTATAGGTATATCTTTCAAGTCAGTTGTCTAAAAGTTTTTAAATTGGAGAAGGGCAAATGAGTATAGTGCTATCTTAACTCTAAGAGTTTGATACTTATATTGGTGTTTGACCAGCTTAATAGTATTACCCAAAGGTTTAATTTTACTAGTATTTTCTGCAGGTTTTAGATATACGGAATATCAGTATTTGAGTAGCCTTAGGATCAGATAATTTCTTTCCCTTTTGTTGAGGTTTTTTGGCTGATGTTTGTGCATGTCCTTGACTTATTTATCAGCTACCATAATATACGCTTTAATTTTTTTTATCCTTTCAGGAATTTTCAGGTTCACAGGTTGATTAACAGATATCTGGCAGTATTGGAGACATTACAACTACCTGGTTTTAGTATTTTTGAATATAGCTTTAATCCTAATCCTTTGATCCATTCTAGATCTGAGCTGCAAATGTATTATTTTTATATGATCAGGTGCTATATTCTTATATAACATATATGTCACACAATATAGGTCATAATTATAAGCTAGTATGTCGTACATGTATAAGAATACATTTGCATCTGAGCTATTTAACTCATCACTTTCTGACTGATTATCATTTGCATCATCATCATTTTTGGTAAATATGTCCTAAAAAATTATTCTGAAATATATAGTGCTATGAAATATATTAGTGAAAGAATAGTAGGTTGTATATTTATCAGTTGTACTTGAGTAGTGAAGTTCTCAACTCAATAAAGAAACCTAAATGATGTATTATAAAAAGGATTATTTTTTAAAAAAAATTATTACACAGAAATTTTTGTAAAAATGTGTAGCAGAAAATTCAATTATAATGAAATAAATCTATATCTATAAAAAAAATCCCTGTGTGCCTGTAACGTTTAGATTACCTCGCATAAAAAGATGGATTTAAATTGGATCGTCATAATGTGCCTGCGCCCTGTGCTACAGATTCTTATATAGGATTCAGAGTGGCGCATCATTTGTCATTGATTAGCTTAATTAGGTAACCCTAATCCCAATACAATTTTGAATTAGGCTGCATAAATGATTGGCGTAGAACAGATTTATAGCAACGAAATGAACTAAATCAATAAATCATTTAGAAATTGGTGTGTTTTTTTTTAAAAAAAAAAATTCCAGTTTTTTTAATTTTCCCATATGACAAATTTTCTTTTTTCAGTTTTTTTGGATTTTTCCACATGACAAAAAAAATCCATTTTTTATTTTATAAAAATTTTAGGGAATTGCTAACCATCACCTGAGCAATTGTCGCCTGGGCGATTATCACCTAGATTTTTTTTGAATATGTCACATGATGTAGAATATATAAATATAACTATTATCCATTTATAATTATTATTTTGCTCAGTTAGTTCAGTGGTTAGAACGCTTAATAATTTTTTTTTTATCTTAGAAACGCAGGTTCGATTCCTGCGTTAATGATATAATACCACATGTAAAAACGTATTAGTACGTTATGAATACTAATGATTATATGATATATCACAATATCACGTATTATTGTATTATACAGCATGCTGCACACTAGAAGCGTACTGTTAATGCCAAAATCGGCAAGAGAAAACAAACTTCTTTATCCAAAACTAATCACTTTTCTCTATCACAGAGCATAGAGTTATAAAATAGAAATATCAAATGGATAATGTGCATAAGCGTCACCTTTTTGAGATGTACTCCTCAGCAGATGAAGAGATAGATGACATTAATGAGCTACAAGATGAATATAAAAGTGTGTCTAGTGAAGAAGATTGTGTGTTATTTGACCTTGAGGTTGGAGATGTGTTTGAAAGCTGACTCTGCCAAAAAGCAAGTTGTATACTGTGCAAAGATGTTTCAGCTTGAGAAAAACAAAGGAGAGATTGTACATCGAACCTTTAAGTGCAAGTTTTTGGGAGTATATTGTGTACAGAAGAAAGCTGACATAGAAGACACCCGCGAATATGAAAGTATAAGAATGAATTGTCCCTGAAATATTAATCTTCAGCTCACTAGTGACCTCGTGTATATTACCTCACTATGCAACGAACATAACCACTCTCTTGAAAAGGAAAATTTCGTATCAAATCGTCAACTCAGTCCAGAAATTCTTGAGAAGATCAAATTTCTTGTAAATATTGATTGTGGAGCAGGTCCAATTATCCGCGCACTTCAAAACATTTTTTCTGAAACAGTAATACATCCAAAGTATGTATATAATGTGATTTGTTGCTTTCAGAACATTCAGAATAAATCAAAATCAGATGCTGCTGAAACATTTGAAATTATAACGTGAAGAACACGGGTGGTTTGTCAAAGCGAGGCTGGAAGGCGAAGACAACCACCTTACAGGTCTTTTCTGGATGAGACCATCGCAGATAGAACTGTGGCATAGATTTCACGATGTTGCAATTAATGATAATACATCACAAACAAATAAATATCGAATGTATCTATTCCTTACTATAGTAGTAGATAATCATACGCGCTCACGTATGGTTGCAACTGCCATTATTTCAGATGAAACTAAAGAGACCTATCAATGGATTCTGGAATATTTACTGTCTGTCACAGACAATCTTGCGCCAAATGTTTTATTCACTGATGCAGACCCCACGATGGTTTTTGCTATTCATGAAATACTGCCATCAACAAAACATAATTACTGTATCTGGCACCTGTGCAAATACTTTGACATGAATTTGTGAAAGCATGAAATAAATGCCGGAATTCCTTCTCAGAGTATGAATTTTAAAACTTCTTACTGGCTTTCTGGCAGTAAAAAAATACCTAAAGCATGCTTACTTGGACAAGTTGTAACTAGCTGGGCATTATGCCATACTAGTCGATCATTCAATGCAGAAATTCAGTTAACTCAACGCGTTGAAGGTTATAATTCGCTAATTAAATGATCGGTCAAAAGTTCAGCAATGTTGTTTGAATTGGATACACATATCCAGTTACTTCTCAACAAAGAAGAAAAATTTGAACAGCATGAACAATCAAATCAAAATCCAACAGTGGGTTTGCCGAATTTGTCAGGAGGTACTTTAAAAGAATAGACATCATCATCAAAAAATTTCTTACCCCTCGTGTTTTAAAGATGCAACACAATCAAATAAATAAAAGTTTACTTTATTGTGCAAATAGAGTAGAGGATTGGAATGATTTGCTCAAAAATGAGGTATAAATCGTAAAATATTGGCATTTTCTTGCAAATCACGCAACATTTTTATTCTATTTTCTACCTAGATTACTGTTGGCGAAGGACAAGATGAAGACGGTGAAGATAATGAAGATTATGAAGATGGTGAAGATGGTGAAGATGGTAATTATGGTGATGATGATGATGAAGATGAACAATCTGATGATGAAGAGCAAGATGATGTTGATACACGATCTGAAAAGTTGAATTTTTTTGAAGACGACTATGAATCATCAATAGTCAATCTACATACTCTAATTACATACCATAATCATGCTAATATTCATGAGGTTTAGCGTGTAACAACAATTGAACAAAACAAAGAGCACATATCAGATTCATTCCAGATCGATGGTACAATGAAAAATTTCCCAATTTTTAAGTAGAACCTGCAATCACAATTTACAGCGAAAAAAACACTGTCAACTCCACATATGAACATCAAATTAGGACGGATTTCAGCCTATTACATGAGATTCGCCATACACAAGCATTTTAGGAAACTGCCAAGTAAAATTTATCTCACAAAGCCAAATATAATCAAGGTTTTGGCTACGTGAAAAAAGCAATTGGACTAGCCCTTGAAATAGGCTGTGAAGACAAATGTTGCAAAGGTGGATAAGAGAGAAGGAAAATGAAACTCGTTCTAGGCAACTGGAGATCAACAAAGAAAATTTGCCAAATATTAGCAATCCTTATCAGATGCGTACAAAAAGTGCTCCAAGAAAGCGTATAAAGAATGCATTAGAAGATAATCAAAAGTAAAAGTCAAGTGGATCTGCTAGTACTCAACGATTACAGTATGTATGCAGTCACTGTAAAGGCATTGGACATAATGCGTGTAGGTGCGAACTTAAAAAGAATCTAAAGAAGCCTAAATCTAAACGACTTACAAAATGATTAGTTTAGAATTTTAGGATAGCAAATTGTTATCATTTGTTTTAATAAAGAATTAAAAATGCATTTATGATTAAACATATAACTTCTGATTGTAATTAAATGCGTAACAATTTATTAAATGAATGCGCGTTATTCAGAATTCAAAGTTCAAACTCAAATTCAAACAAAAGTTTGAAACGATTAAAAATTTGAAAAAATTAAAGGCCCAGTGCAGGAATCGAACCTGCATTTCTAAGATAAAAAAAAAATTATCGAGTGTTCTAACCACTGAACTAACTGAGCAGAATAATAATTAAAATGGATAATAGTTATATTTATATATTATACATCATGTAACATATTCGAAAAAAAACCCAGGCCAGCAATTCCCAAAATTTTACATTTAATTTTTAATTTCTAATGCTTGCATAGCTTTCAAAGTTTTAGGTACCAGGATTTTACCAGGGGGAATTGAATATTTCTAATAACTATATTTAATAACTATGCAAAAAAGCAAAAAAAATCAAAAAAATGAGGACTTTCTTTTTTTAATTTCCAGTGGTATTCTTGGTTTGTCTTCAGACGCGTAAAAATTTGGTAAGTAAATGGTTTCTAATGGTTTGATTTTTCATTTTTTTAGATGACTGAATAAGAAATAATTTATACACATGAGTATTTTTTCTTTGAAAAATTTTTTAGCAAAACATTTACTAACATCACATCTCTTCCTTTTTTTTATACAGTTTATTTGTGATTCTGGATGCATGAAATTTTGGTAGGTTCTTTTAAAATGCTTCTTTTAATATAACATTAGTTAATAAGATATTTACTATGCTTATTTTTGCATTCTGTA
Source organism: Oehlia diaphana (assembly GCA_003833135.1). Taxonomy (NCBI): domain Eukaryota; kingdom Fungi; phylum Glomeromycota; class Glomeromycetes; order Glomerales; family Glomeraceae; genus Oehlia; species Oehlia diaphana. The sequence continues at coordinate 6,830 of QZLH01000826.1, read as the reverse complement.
GGTGGCTCTTTGGGTCTTTCTGGACATGGAATCCATAAGTGTTTTCATTAATTTTTTTATTTCTTAATAAATGAAACAGTAACTAAATTTCGTGTTTTACATTTTGTAGTTTAAATAGTTCTGTGACACCTTGAACAGATGTAGATTTTGGTAAATAAAATTTTTTTAACATTATTTCTTTAACAAAACATTATTGATGTTTCATTTTTTTTGTAGCAACAACCCTTTTCTCTTTTCAGGTTTTGGCAGTACCTTTCAGAATGAAGGTTAGTTTGAATTATATTTAAAAAATTCTTTTTCATAATTACTAATTATTTTTTCTTTTCTTTTTTTTAAAGTTTGGTACCTTTTTTTAGGTTTAGTAAATCTTTAAAATGTTTTTAGGTTTGCCAGCTCTCTTGTGGGTTAGTGTTAAGTTTTTTTTGTTTCTATGTTTCTTTTCATTTTGTTATTAACTTCATTCTTAGTTTACTTTTTTATTAGTTTCAGCAGTTCTTTTATAAAAATAAAGTAGATTTACGATTTTTTATCATTTATTGTTATTATTTTTCATCTTACTAATTTCTTTTTTTATATTTCATCTTCATTTCAATATTCAAATGCATGAAATTCAGAAAAATAATCACTTTTCTATAGTTTCACAACAGGTATTTGAAATTTAATTATTTCTTATTTTTTTTTAATAAACATTAGCTAACAATTTTCATATCAATCTACTAAGCATAATTCTACACATGATCACCATTAGTATTTTGACGTGTTATTTTGCAATATCAGTATATGATGCTTCTGATGAACTGCTATAATTATGATTATAATTATTATAATAAAAAAATGTATTACAAATATATAAATTTTATTTATATTTTATTATTATTTTATTTTGTCAATGTAATATGTAAAATCACTTGCCACACACAGCCTATACAGAACATGGGCATCAGGCTAGTAATATAATAAAAAAATATATGTCGATCTTCTAATATTTAGATTAGCCTGTATAAATAATCTTTGAATTGTCTAATCTATACTTAAAAGTTAAAATGACTTGATCTCCAAACATTGATGACTAACATAAAAAAAATAATTTTTAGTTCACCATTACTGGCGTCTTACTAATACTAATTAGTATTAACACCTCACTTTTTTGATTGCTAATATTTATGTGATTTGTCATTTTTTTTATTACGATTATTATTTTTTGGAATTTTTCTTATATTGTACTTCTTTTAATTATCAGAGATTTTGTAATAAAGATAGATCACTACAAATCTGATGGTTAATTATTTTTTGTAACAATAGATTGCCTATAATTTTATTTTTCGCAATAAAGATTTTTTTTCATCAACTTTTTTTTCGTAAATTTTAATTCCTGGCAACTAAAATTTTACTAACACTAATTAGTAATAGCAAGTAACTTTTTTAATGATAATTTTTCTCAAAAAGAAATTTTTTTTCATAATAGATTGAGTAACCAACATTTATTAATAATAAATATTGCAAACATCGTAAAGTTATGCAGCACAATAAAATGCAAGATATAGACTTCTTATTTTTTAAAAAAAGGAAAAATTTTTTTTCAAATAAATTATTTTCTTAAAAAAATTTAACAGAAAATAATAAAATGTATAATCATTCAATGAAAAAGATAAAATAAATAAAAAAATAAACAAAAAATAATTGATACTTTCTGTGTGGATGTAACAATTCTTTTCTTTTCGTGTGTAGATATTTTCTTCCTTTTATTCTTTCTCTTTTCATATGTGAGTATGGGATGTTTTTTTCTTTCAGTTCTCTTTTCGTATGTGGACGGTAGGTATGTCTTCTTTTATTCTTTCCACTTTCATATGTGGATGGAAACCATGTGACTTTATAGATCCTCTTTGTCATACTAAAATTAGGGAGTAGTTGATTGTTTAGCGGCACTTACAAAAAAAAAATCAAAATATTATTAGTTGTATTGTTAAAAGAATTAATTCAAATAAAAAAATGTTACTTACCAGATTTTTCATGTACAGTACTCAAGAAACCTGAAGTATCAATCGCCTAAGAAAGAAAAAAAAAGAACTGTTAAGTCAACTGTTCGTATAGAGTAAAAAATTTAAGAGAAAGAGCTACACGCTCTAAGAACAAGCCATTTGAGACCTAAAGAAAAAAATAAGTAAATGTTAGTAAAGGAACACAAAACAAAAAAAAATAATACTAAAATTTGGATATTAACTTTAAGAGCCACTAAAACCTAAAAAAATAAGAGCTGAAGTCTTAAGAAGAGAAGATAAAAGATAGTAAAAAAAATACCAGAGGAACAAAAAAAGTTAAAGAACAGGTGAATACATGAGTTTAACTGCATTGCTAGAACTTTCTATCCTTCCAGTGCTTTACCATTGGCTTTTAATTTCATCTTTATTCACTAAAACCTGGTAAGTATGAGAATTCATATTAAATATAGCAAGAATCTTCATAATTAATTTTACATCCCATTTTAAACTTTACTATCTAAAGATTTTTAAGTGGTTTTAACACTGTTTTAACTTTTAAGTTACTTTAATCATTATGGCACCTTCCACTTCCTGGCGCATTGCGACAGGCTACGCCTAGTAATAATATAAATATATAATAGTTAGCTGCATCTGAAGTTATGTCCCTAGTTTACAGTTAACTTATAGAGTTTCCATTTTTGCATCTGGTTTACACTGATTTTAAAATACATGTGATATGTGACAAATTACAAAACTGACAACCTGCATGAATTTGTTATGTATAACATACACTGTAATTTTGGCCAGAACTAAATGTGATCAGCATAAAATTGGCCGAGTTTATAATTCCAGCCAGAATTACTAATACAATTCTAGAATTTGTATAAAAATTTTTGATATCCCATAGCTAAACTATTTTACCTGGTATAATTTATAATTTACAATTTGGGCTAGAACCCCACTTACTTCTAATAAAGGTTTCCAGAAAAAATTTCAAATTTATTAGTAATTTTACTTTACTTCAATTCTTAATATTATTGGTTAATTTTTTTAAATGTAATTTATCTATTTATAGTAGGATCATTAAAATTTTTTTCTTGATGATTTTACCTTAGAGTTACAGTGACCTTTATTATAAATAAGCAGGATCCTTTTGGGCTGGCAATATAAGATTTTGATATTACACTATGTTGAGCACCTGATTGCACTTGCTTTAAACGTAAACCAGTTTTTATCATCAGGAAATTTTATAGCGCGAAAAATTGTGTAAGTTTACGATTTTGTAAGTTTACGAAAGTTTATGGCATAATATTTCAAAAAATTTCAAAATATTACGTAAGTTTACAATTTCGTAAGATTTACGCAATATTACGGTCAAAATATTCTGCAAATTTACGAAACTGTAAACCTGCGTAATATTACGGTCAAAATATTCTGCAAATTTACAAAACTGTAAACCTGCGTAATATTACGGTTAAAATATTTCGAAAATTTACGAGACTGTAAACCTGCGTAATATTACGGTTAAAATATTTTGAAAATTTACGAGACTGTAAACCTGCGTAATATTACGGTTAAAATATTTCGAAAATTTACGAGACTGTAAACCTGCAT
>QZLH01000825.1:26286-46969 GCA_003833135.1 Oehlia diaphana | reverse complement strand
TAGTTTATTCTATTTTCTTAATATTATTGTATTTTATTTTGTTGTGAAAATAAAACCGCGTTTTTTATATTAAATACAAAATTTATTTACAACCTTGGGCTTATAAAGGTAAACTATCAAGTTTGAATAAGAACAAGACTTTTCCATTTAATACATTATAAAAATTATCTTTTTATTATTATTATTAAATTATATAAATAACACGAAGATTTATTGTTAAATTACTAAAATAATAAATAATTTATTCACTTATTTTAATAAAAAAAAACCAATAAATTTTATAAAGTGAAAAGGACTATAACTGATAAGAAATGTTTAAATTAAATGTTTTCTTTAATTTTTTTTTTTTACGAAATCTACAAGTATTGTTAAGAAAATCTTGTTTTTTTTCTTGAAAAAAGCCGCGAAAATTTTTCTAAGATAATGTTGTACAAAATAAATCTGACCAGTAAAACTCATCAAGTCACGGTACCAAAAATTTTTTGGTGGTGTTCTTGGGGTAGTTTTTCAAACACTAGTGTACATCAAGAAATTTTCTTTAAAGAAATATGGGCATTTTTATTTTTTCTTTTCGTTGTCTTTTTTTTCTAAGATAAATGTTGCCACATGACACAAAACAATCAATAAGCCAATCAAAATTCGGATGCCACAAAAACACGTGGGGTGAAAATTTTGGTGGTGTTACTGGGATAAATATGCATAGTGTAATTGTGGGGCGCAGTATTATAACTAGATTTAGTGTATAAATTTTAGAAATTATTTTTAGAAATTTTTAGTCATGTGATAAAGTTAACGTCCGAAATGACGTAAAACTAGTATTTGAGGAAAGTTAACGTCCGAAAAAGACGTTAAACTAAAAAGGTTAAGGACCGTTAGTGTTCAAGGGAGTGTTAAACTAATGTACTATTACAGAAGTTAAAGAATCGGCAGTACTAGGTGTTATGATGTCAATATTACGTCAATTAATTTATATTTTATGGACAAGTCCAAATTTTAATGGACTATTGAAATTCTATGAATTATTTAGTTGTCCATAAACAAATACAAAAGTCCATATTTTGGGAGTCAATATACGAATAAGGAATACCATAAATGATCTACATTAATTATAAGAAATTATAAAAGGACATCGATTTTGACCTAATGAAAAAGTATCGCTTCAGAAAATAAATATTTTTATTTATTTATTTTATTTATATATATTATTCTTTTTGTATTATTAAACCAAGCATATAAATGTATTAATGATTTTATAACTAATAAATGTTATTTTTTTGTTAATATCTAATGTGGCAACGTGATTTATCACGGGGTTAGATATTACAATAGTCACATAAATCTAGTTACGTGTACGTGAGATGATCAATAAAAAGTGCTCTGAGTTATATTCAAGCAGATGAATTCTGAGTAACAGCAAATTGTAGCTTTATTTATCACAACAATTTTCTAGTACTTTATATATCAAGAGTGAATAAATGCACCAGAATACTAATAAATAATATCCAAAAAACCATAAATGCAAGCATTATGGTTTCTTATTGCACATTATAATTTTACTACAAGTAAAAAGAAAAAGACAAATTAATAAAAAGGATTTGCAAATTAATCTTTGAGTTATTTTTTACATAGGGATATATTAACTATGATTCACATGCTTAAAATTTAAAGTTATAATAGTCAAAAATCTTGTTTCTTTTTCTATCTCACCATCACTACGTTTTGTAATCTTTAGTTCTTCTAGTTTCGCACATTGCAAGTACTTTATCATAACTATTCTGACCGTGCCGTTATAATTATACAATTAACACTGGGTAAAAAAAGTTCATAGTAATATATGCTTTTGACGATCATATCAGAACATTTTTAAAGATATCTAAACGAATTTAGCTGCAAAAATAAAGCCAGTATTCATATGTCTTGAATAATAGTCATATAAAACTTTGCAAAGAAACCCTGCTAGTCACCACCTCTGACACATTGTTAATACATGCAAACAAAGTGTGCTGACTTGCATTTATTAGTTGATCCTCCTAATGAGAATTTGTATTCCCCATGAATGGTTAATTAATTTTTGTTTAACAAACAAACAAACAAACAAACAGAGTGAAGATATGAAAGCAAAAATAATTAATTTTCACAGATTTGTAAGTATTTCAAAATTTAATCTCAACATCTTGAGAAATTTATATGATATCATACACATATTTGTACCACTCTAGCACTCATTTTTTTACTAATATTATACTTGTAATTTTATATACAACAGCTATATTTATGAATGGTTTTTAATAGTTAATAAACAAGGTCAATAAATGAGGCTATCAATTCTTTTGCAAAACGAATCAAGTGAATGTAAACTTGATATTTTGCAATTGTAGCAAAAAAATTATTTATAAAAAAACTTTTATGTTTCAAATATGTACTACGTTCGTTTTGAGATTGTGACTATTAAACTCTATATATCAGAAATCTTCTATTAAGAATTTGGATAGTGCATGTTTGTTTTCATACCACTTAAAAAATTATATTAAGATTTAAGCAATTATTCTAATTTGTAAATTATAAAGAGTGATTCAACTATAACTTTTATTTTCATCATAAGACAAACATTTTCAATGATTTTGAAAACTTAATAATTACTAAAGGTTCTTCAAAACTTGATTCCATTGTCATTAACAATATTAAATAGTTATTAGATGGAGTAGCTATATCTGCCACAGGACCGAATGATTGGAAGAAAATGAGCCACGTAGTGGCCATTTTCACAATCAATGAAGGTCCCTGTGACCAATATAGCTACTTTCCCATCCAAAAAAGTAGTATCGCTCTGACATTTTTGATCATGCATTAATAAAATTAATAACATCATAAATAAGTTTTATTTAACTTTCTATAAATTTGATTTTTATGTTATTTTTAGTTCACTTTATGTTTAAACCAAATTATTCATTTACATAATACTTTTTTACTCCACTTTATGTGTTATTGCCATGCCTAATAAAAATATTGGTCTATTATCATTTAGTCACATAGGTTCATATTGAGCATCCTATCCATTTATTTTATGCAGACATACAATAATCCATATATGATCATATGATAATTTAAGAAGAATAAAAAATAAAACAATCACTTAAAATAAACTTATTTATACAATTACATAAACTTTTTAAACTTTTATATAATAAACTTTTTTTAAACTTTTACATATAATTTTTTTTAAAACTAATATATAACTCTCAATATGAACTAAAAAAAGCTAAACGATAATATGTAATTAAATATTAATGATAAGAATTAAGATTTTTAGGAAACGAAGATGACATCATCATTTTAGTAAATCTAAAATGAGATAATTAACATATCGGCTGATTGGGGAAATTGGACCTTAATGGTTTCCCTAAACTATTAATATTACGTAATCTGATTCTCTAAAAACAAAAAAAAATTCCTTTTTTATGTGTTTAAGCCCCTTTTTACTTATGTAGAATCGCGTTTGACCTTCTTTTTATTATGTATATTATTATGTAAATCACGTCTAACCCATTGTCCCAAGTACTATGATCCGTCAAAATATTTATTGTTTATAGCAGATGAGTTTCTAGAGTATTGATGCGAGTATATATTAATAAATGTAAAGTGGTCACAAGAAGTTTATTTAAGTGGCGTGGTTTAATTTAGACAATTGATATGACGTCCCTCTTACTGATCGCATAAATATCCCCAAAATTCTATCGGCCGATATGAAAACTTTAGACTTGATTCTAGGAATAAAAATATCTTTTTAATTTCTATAGATTTCATTTGCTTTTGCACTACTTTTGAACCTTAACATTTAGCAAATAGTTCACATAGATATAGTAATAAAAATTTCTTTCACTTAATACTTTAAAATTAAAAATCTTGTAAATATTAGAATATTTATTGAGAGGGGTAATTTGAGAATTTCTCTTACAAAATTATTTAACGTTAAAATGAAGAAATGAAAATTTAAAATTTATATGATTTTTACAAGTTTGGAAGTTATTATCCAAATTTATAAAATACTTAGCGGTTTTAACTATTTGATTTATTATTTTTAAAAAAAAAAATAATAATTATATATTTAGAATAAATTTATAGACTTCTTGCTGTAGGCGAAAAAATAAATGAGGCAATTTTTTCCCAAATTATGCTAAATAATACTCATTGGTAAATGGTAACTTAATAAAAAAAAGACCTAAAGTCAAAGTTATTTACTAAAATTTCAAGTTAATTTGGCTAAAAATTAATAGATTTATCTATAGGAGAGTAACAATTTCATATGATTTTTCGTAAAAAAAATCTTGAGTGATAATATTTATATTAAAATATATAGAATAGATTGTCGAGATTTTTCAATAATTTGATTAAACTCTACAATCGAGTTTGCGCAGTAGATCTTTTTTTTTTTTTTTTTTTTTTAAATATTGCCAGCCCAGAGTTTTGTGATACCTTAAAATCATCTGCTGACATTATGCGTCTCCGATCAGAGCTAATCGCCGATCACTTGTTGCCTCTATATCTTTACTTCCAATTATAGGCGGATCAGCAATTAATGAATCACAAAAATTTTGTGATCAATTTTAAACTGTGTAACTGGATTTCTATGGACTTACATTTACCATATATGTTATAGTGAAACATCATTTATGGGAATTTTTACATAAAACGTACTAACATTATTCTTATTTGTTTATTTTTTTTTTTTCTCCCTATTATTACTTCTATTTTTCTTTTTTTTTGAAGAAAAATGTTCGAACTTAATAAAGATACACTTTTCATGATATTTGAAGAATTACAAGATGATTCACAATTCCTCTTTTCATGCCTAATGGTTAATAAAATTTGGTGTGAAACTGTGATTCCAATTTTATGGAGGAATCCTTGGTGTTATTTTATTAATTATAAAAAAAATTCTTTATACTCTATTATTACTTCTTATTTATCCAATGATATTAAAGAATACTTAAGAAAGAAAGGAATCCTAGTTTCAGACCGATCACTTGCATTTGATTATTTGTCTTTCTGTATAAATATCGATATAAAAATTATAGACGTTATCATTTCCGTTGGATCATCATCAGAATATAATAAATTTCTTTTACAAGAGGAAATTTACAGTTTCTTGATAAAGAAATGTTCAGAAATAAAGTATTTGAACATACGTGGTACCTATGATATAGTATATCTTCCAGAAACAAAGGTTCGACTTGAATCACTTTGTGAATTAACTTGTGATACATTGATTGATCCTAGATACTTTTACAGATTAGCAAATATCTGTCAACAAATACAAAGAATTATCATTATTAACAATAATTTAAAAGCTAATCAGGGAACTATTAAGCTAATCGAATTTCAAAAAAATTTAAAATATTTTAAATGGGAAGATGAGTTTGAAGTAGAAGATGGCATTTGTTATTGGGAAGTATTAGAAGACCCATATACAGGAATTTTTAACGTATTAAAAAAACATGCAAATACTCTTAATCATCTTGAAATAAGCTTTCAGTTTGATAACCATTATGATAACCATTATCCCGACAATTACAATATTCATAAGCATGATTATTCGTTTTTACAATATACACTTTTGGAATTTGATTATTTAAAAACATTAGAAATATTTTCCCCTCCATTTTTAGATACTTATGATTTTATTGTAAAAATGGAAATGATGGCATATCATGACCTTGAGATCTTGAGGGGTTTTGTAGATATTTACCAAGTTGCTTGCCTAATAAAAAATAGCCCATTTCTTAAAGAATTATGGATCAATGATTTTTACTGGGATTATGATAGTTTATCTGATGCCACTCTTCATTTTATATTTATAATTTGTGAAAATTGTTATTTAGTTGAACATTTATCAATTCCTATGTTTCCATTATCAGAGAACCATTTTATTGAATTTGAAAAATTACTTAAAAAATGTCAGAATTTGCGATCATTATATTTTATAGACACGTATTATGAAAAAGGGGTAGAATTAAAATATGGGGATTATTTGTCAAATGTGTTAATTAAAGATGCATCAAAAAATCTAAGAAAAATATCAATTCCTTGTGGCATTAAGTTTTCTTTAAAAACTTTTGAAACATTCTTTGAAAAATGGAAAGGACGACCTGCAATTTCCATTATTTTTGAAGATTATTATTTTTATCGAAATGATTCATATGTGAGACTGATTGATAAATATAAAATTGAAAAAGTAATTAAAGAGATAAACTTTTATTGAATTACTCATTTTAAATAACAGACTACGAATTTTCATTTACAGTATATAATTTAGAAACACTAGTAATTATATATTTATTTAATATGATTTTATGAATTATGATAACATTTAATAAAAATTTTCATTTTTAAAAAAATTGAAAATATCTTAGTTTCTGATTTTTAATACGTTTATCTAATAGAATGATATTTTTTTAATATCTTGTTATAAAATTCAGTAATTTTGTTAGTAGTTAATTGATATAATTGTTAAGTGTATCATATGATTAAATTCATCTTAATAATTTTATGATTGTAATATAACAACTATTGTTTTTAATTTTTAGCTAATATAAATCTTTCTGCAAGTGAATTGAATCAATTGATTAACTAAAAAGCCCAATAATTTTATATTATAATAAATGAAATACTGTAATTACAAGATAAATACTTGTTATCACACGATCATTTTTAGAATTGTGCGGTATTTACTATACTAATATAATAATTTTTTTATTATATCAACACTATAATAATATTAACATACTAATAATGATGTGTAATTATATATATTATTAGAACAATGTTATATCGATCTTCGACCGATATTTTGACATCGATTCTCAATTAGGCTGAAAATTATAATTTTGTTTTCACCTCAATTAAATATTTTAAAACATGGAATTTTAAAAATGCATTTTAAATAAATATAAATAATGTTTATAGCTCTCATTTTTACTTTGCCTTATAAGTTGACATTAATATTTTTTATTTATTTTTGAAAATTTGGATATAATAATTTATTAAATTACTTGTATACATTCATTTACAATTATTAAGTAACTTAATATAGTACCTAATTTAGTATTTTTTTCCGATTATCTTTATATTTCCATCATTCTCAATAAAGGCGTTAAAGCAGTAATAATAAAGAAATAAAGCAATTTATAAAAAAAAAATGATTCTAATACTTTTGGAACGTAATTATAATAACTAATTAAGTCACAAAAGCTTTTAGGTGAATTTTAAACAATGTACTTAAAACAAGAAATTTTTATTGAACGAATTACACAACAAACTTAATACTTTCTAAAAATGTAAGGATTTTTAAAATAAATTATTATAATACAATTCATGTGAATACTTATTAATTATGAGTCTAGTATTATGGATTCTAATATTCACGTAATAATTATTTCATTTTATATGAAATTCAAATTTCTTCCATTATTTTATTTTGGAACCTCACAATGAATGACATATTCAATATTTTACATTTTACCATCTAAAAATCATCAGTATTGATTTAATTTAAGTTCTTCAGTCGTAAATTTGAGAGATTAATAATATTTAAAGAAATAAAATTTTTCTTCATCTCATAAAAAGTAAATTAGCCAAGTAATAAGATTTTTTTGTTAACAAACTTTAAGTTAATTAAGGATTGATATTGTGTCATTTTTTCTATTTTTTCTGAAGGGTAAGAAAGAACTATTTAACAATTTATCTCTTGATCAAAAATATATGGTAAATGATAATAAAGGTAAAATTTCTCAAAATAATTTTACTCATAAGAAAATTAAATATTTCCTCTGTTACATTATCATTTGAACTTTTTTTTTTTTTTTTTGAAGCAGATTAAAAGCCGCTCAATTTCACACAAAATAATAAAAATTTACAAAATAATACATAATTAAGAAACTGGAATTATCGGTATAATAACAACTTCAAAACTTCTATTATTTTTGATTCATTTGGAAAGCAAGTAGTAATTAAAGCATTATAATTTATGATACTTCTCCGTAAAATCTTAAAAGGATAAAAACTATAAAGTAACTCCATCATCTAAACATTTAAAATTTTATTGAAGCCTCGAAAAAAATTTTGAACTTTGTATCTATGTCACACCTAGACGGTTGTTATGAAACAACCTCAGAGTATTGATACGTTGGTCGGTTTATCGTTTATTTTGTATCATTTGGTATCACGTCATATCGATGAGTTTTATTGATTTCGGATAAATGTTTATCACATCTCCATCTATTTTCAGACATGTGAATGCTGGGTACAACTTTTGCATCGAAAAAAAATCCTAGATTGATAACATGTTTTTATATTAAAAGTTCTAGTTTTCCTATTGGCAGTATACTTACTAAGCACTGGTTGTCCAGAATCATCGTCTATGTTTACTTTACCATCACGTATCAAAAACGATAAATAAAATATATTCTCGACAGTTTGACCAATGATTCAGGGTTAATGATAAATTCAAAGAAATTTATCGGCTGTCTTCCTCCTAAAATGTCAAAACCATTTTAATATTTCTTGTCGTCTCATTTTCCTGCCTTTCGATGTCCTTTTCTTTTAATTATTGAAATAATAATATTAAATGAAGTTGTTATAAAAATAAAAAGTCTTTCCTTAAATCATGACTGTCTACCTGTTCAGGTTCTTTCAAGGAATTTTTATCTTTATTCGAGGAATGTCGTATTCTTTTTTCACGTAACCTACTATATACATATAACAAATTGTTCAATATTTTATTTTTATTAAATCGTCTTAGATATCGCCAATTTACTCACATAAAGTCAATTGTCGGTATTCGATTTATAATCTCTCAACAACTTCCCAATTCAATTCCAAGTGCTCATCACTATCATTATCCATTTGTCTGCCTCCCATAAATGTAGTTAATTTTTAATATACAAATATCAATGTCAAAAGAATTATTGTCTAATTTCATACGACGAGCTCTTGAACTCCCAGATTAACACTAGTGTGAGATTTGGGTGAGAAAATACATAATTTAAAAGTTTACCGACCAACGAATGCTAACCGTTGTAAGATCTATGCCCGTAATAAAATATGTTGCCACCGCAGTCTTAACAAAAATAATGTTTATAAGTAATATAAAATTACGCACATTAATTAATACAAAATGATATAATGCTTGATTTAATAATATTTTCTAATAAGTAAAATCTAAGATTATAAATCTTGAATAATTCCTGAAAATCCCCTTTTTCAAGTTGATAAATACTGCCTTTTATAGCAAAACTAGGTGTAACCGGTCACGTTGCGCCGGGGAAGAGAGTAATACTAATAAACACAATAAACACACTTATATTTTATTTGCCATGCAGTGTGAATAGGTCTAGTTTTTTACTATTATTATGATGGTATTAGTAGGAAATAAATATAATAAATTACACAATTTATATGATTATACAAATAACAATGAATTGTGCGCAAGTGTTATACAGTATATGAAATATCATTATTAAATGCAAATTTTATTTAACACGAAACAAATGTTGCAAGACTGTGAAATTTATGATTTATTTATACATTTACAAAGATAATTTTGTATAAGTAGTTTATTGTTATATTTGTTACAAAAAATCTTTTTTTTTTAATCTTAAAAAATTTCATTGTAGCAATACATCCTCTGCTGAAAAAAATACGTATATATATTGTTATTATATCTCAAAGAAATTCATTATAGCAATTTATTGTCATAGAAAAAAAATTATCTCACTAATTAATATGAAAAAAAAATTCCCCAGAAATATTAATTATAACGATCTATTGTTACAAAAAATAAATAAATAAGTAATTATGTTAGTCTATTATTGAGCTTGATTATTATAAATAATAAGAATCGGGAATTGTAAAAAAAGTTTTTGTTGTAAATTATTACTGTTCTGATACTAAAATTATTAATACTTAATTATAAGGTAATCGCCGTGGTGCCGCAGCACCGACCCAAATGGTGAAAGAATGTAGTACTATTTGGGAAAAAAAAATTAAAAAAGCCAAACCAAAAAAATAAAAAGTTCAAAAAATAAAGACGAAAAAAAAAAATTTGAAAAAGAAACTGAAAAGGAATAAGAAAGAAAAAATAACAAAAAAATTCAAAAGAAAAAGAAAAAAAGAAATGAAAAAAAAATTAATAACAGATAATAGAAAAAAAAAATAATAATGGTTTTTCGGTTGGGAAAAAAACCAAATCTAAACGGGGAAAGAATGAAAAAAATTTCGGTTTGGAAAAAAAACCGAAAAAGAAAAAACGAAAAATTTTTAAAAAAAAGAAAAGAAAAAGGTGTTTCGAAAGAGAAAAGAGGAAATTTGAAAAAAGAAAGAACCGAAAGTAAAAAATCTGTTCAATGAAAATTAAAAAAGGGGGCGTGTCTTACGGTTACACATGTATTTTTTTAGTTATATAGATAATAGATAATATTCCAAGTTCATAAAATGATTTAACGACTCTCAATTTTTTGTTCTGATAAATTTTGCTATAGTAGACCTTTTTCTTTTAATGAATACCTTTTGAAAAACGTTGGTTTCTAAATATTAGGCTTTGAAAAAATTGATCTCCAATTCTTTTCTTATTATAGTAATACCCGAACTTAGTTCCCATTCCCAAATCTAAAAATATATGTGACCGACGATCTTTGTAACAAAACCACATTTTCCTAATAAGAATTTCTCAAATGATGCCGATCTCAGTATTTTAATACAAGACTACTAGTTGCGGTGTGTATTTCTTTTATGTTTTATATTATAGTTTGAAAGATAAATAAATAATTTAAAATAAACAGATTTGTCATTTTTTTAACAAACATATTTTCATTTGAGATTTCCTGTATATACTTGTATGTAGTGCAAAAAAAAATAAATTTTTTTATGTCGAATGCTTAATTAATAAAATATTTTTTTTTTTTCAGCAAGAGGATGAAAATTTACGTATATCCATGCATATTTGTGTTTCAAAATAAAAAAAAAACTCAAATTAACTTTTCACAATAAAAAAATTTTTTTTTTTCTGCAAGAGGCTGAAATTTTACGCATTTCCATACATACTGTATTTATGCATGTGTTTCAAAAAAAAACTCGATTAACTTTTCATAATAAAAATTTTTTTTTTTTCTGTAAGAGGCTGAAATTTTACGCTCAGCTATGCATATTTATTTATACACGTGTTTCAAATAATAAAAAGTATATAATCGCAAATGGACGATATAAAAAAAAAAAAATAATTACTTTGGAAATAAATTTATATATTTATAAGCAATTACCAAATGAGTGAAGTAATCGAAATTGAAGTCAACGATGTTGATAAAATTGACGTTGATAAAAATGATGTTGATGAAAATGATGTTGATAAAATATTTACCTTCGATGATGTCGATGATAAACCACATAATGGTAAACCTATTACTAAGATAGAAACATCACCAAAAAAAAAATACCTTATTACTTATAGTGAAGAAGATCGTTCATTTGTCAGTTGGAATATTGAAGATAAAGATAAGGTTCAACTTAAATTTGACAAAACTGTTGAAATTGATAAAGAAAATAAAGATAAACTCGAAAGTTTTTGTGTATCTGATGATAAGAAACTATGTAGAATTTATTATAAAGCTAGTAAAATTTTTGGTAAGTAATATTATGTAATTATAAACTTATGGTAATTGATACTTATTTTAGTATATTTTTTTTTTGTAGGCGAAAACATCGATGTAATCGATATGAATAATGAAGATAAAATTGCATTAAGTTTTTATATAAGAGTTGATTCAAAGTATTGTATCTTTAATTTAAAAGGTGAATTTATTTTATATAGTAAAGTATTATACAAACATAAAATTATTTGGATTTATTCCACACAAACTAAAAATAACAAATGGGAATGTAAGAGATTTTACAGGATACCCGAAGATTATGGATTAATAAATATATCAATATATGATAAAGTTTATCTGTTTTCACATAATTGGATTTGTGAATGGAATATTAATACTGAAAAAAGTGTAAAAATATTTGTTAATAATAAGGATAAGAATGAGGTAATAAATATTATAAAATATTTTCTAATCAATATTAGATTACATTTAAATATATTAATATTAATTAAATTTTAGTTTGAAACAAAAAATATCGGAATATTCAGTAATAAAAAGTTTGTTTTTTTAAAAGTCAATGATAAAATCATCATTTATTCAATCGAACTGGGAATTATTATTGCTTCTTTGGATATAAATAATGGTAACCATTTTTAATAAATTTTATTTATACTTTAATTATTACTCATATTAAATCACTATTTTTTATTTAGATATTCAACTTTACAATTTTATGTATCACACTGGTTTATTTCTTTTACCTTCTTCATTCTATTATACACCAGATAAGGAAATCAAATATTGCTGGAATAGTAAATATAAAAATAGGTTTAATCAAACTGAACTAATAAATGGAATTCTAAATGAACGTGTTTGGAAATCTAAATTTTACGAAAATATGTCAAAAACTAAAGTTATTGAATATGACGATGATGACAAGATAACTTACAAACACTCAAATGTCCATCTATATATAGATACTGTATCTACATTATTTCAAAATGCCAAATGCAAACATAAAAAAAAATTAATAACTGAATCAATTGAAAATTTGATTAAATGGGAAATATATGCTGATGATTGTAAAATTAAACTAGAAGTTTTCAAAAAAATTAATACTAAATGGGAATTAATTAGCACGAGAATTGAAAATTATAATTATCCATATAAAAATTACGAAGGAATCTCTAATTCACATTTTTTAATTGTGAGCTCATTATTTAATAATGATATTGTTATATTGACAACATTTGGTATTCTTATTTATACTTTTAATGAAAATAACAAATCTATTCCTTTAATCTACTTTTATTTTATGAATTTCAAGTATTTTAGTTATACCGATATAGATAATACAATATATTTGATAAAACTTCAAAATAACAAAAGAATATTTTCAAAATCTACTTTCCCATTACCAAATTATGACAGTTTTAGATTAAATGGATGGGTTTCAGATATAATAAATAATAAGTTAAGCCTTTTGAAATATGGAGTTAAATTATTAACATTTGCAATTAAAGAACATAATTTAGAATTAATTTTTGATATTTATAAAAAATGTATGACTTATTTTAAAGAGGATCCAATGAACAATAAGCCATTTTTAAGCATTATCACTTCTGCAATGCCATTACTAGATGAATATTATCCAGAATATATTCTAAAATATTCATTAGAAATGAATATGATAATAGATTCTTCTTTTTATAGTATAGAGCATCAAAATAAAAATTTCCATCTTTATTATTCTTTTCACACTCCTCAAATAGCTAATTTATCGAAATCTCTTTTATGGACAAAATACTATTATGAAACTTATTACGTATTAGAAAATGAAAATTCATCAGCATATAAATGTATAATAATCATTTTTATAATTATATATTGTATAATTCAAGCTTTAATATTACTTTATTTTTTACCCCTTTTTTTGGCTATATTTTATATTTTATCAAAATACAATTTTGTTAATTATATTTATATTTCAGATGTATTTACTGGTACTTATTATCTTGCTGTTGAAATTTTTGAATACTTTCAAAAAAAAATAGAAACAACAATACCAACAATTACTTTTATGATTCCTTATATTAATTTTGTTAATTATTCAGAGGATTATAATTGGTTCTTAGAATTAATTAAACCTCAATCTAGTCCATTTACTAAATCAATAAATAGAAATATCTATAAATCATGGAATGGTGAAGCATTAATTAATTTTAAATGGAATGCTTATGGAAGATATTATTATGCTATGATTTGGATTTTATTTATGGCTTTACTTGGATGCTTTACTGCTGCTGCAACAATTCCTCAGCAACATATCAATGAAGAAGTTAGACAACAACTTTTTATTGCTTCAATTATACTTGGATTTATTCATCTGATTTTTGAATTTCGTCAATTTGTTTATAATATTACTAAGTGGTTCTATAATTTTTGGAATATTTTTGGTAAATATAAATGTTTAATTTATGTATTTACAATTTTTTAACAAAATGAAATTAATCTTATAATATTTTAATATTTTAGACATAATTGCTTATATACTTTCAATTTACACTTCTATTTATTGGCTTCAAACAAATGATAAGAGCAATAATTATCTAATTCAATTGCTTTCTTTTTCATGCTTATTTTTGGATATAAAGTTTTTGTTATTTTTTAGAGCATTTGAATATTTTGGTGTATATTTTGCAATTATTATTAGTGTTGGGAAAAAGATTTTTTCTTTTTTTATAGTCATATTCATTATTATATTAAGTTTTGCACATGCATTTTATATTTTATTATCACCAAAATCTGAATTTTCACTTGAACAATATACAAATAATCATGATCCGAATAATCCTTGGAATTTAGCTCCTAGTTATAGTCAAGTAGTAACTGATAATGATGGAAATATAAACTCCAATCCATTTACTATGATTCAATCACCTGATAAAAATACAAACATGTTTATAGATATCAGAACTTCTCTTTTTGCAATATATTTATTTTTAGCAGGTACAGTATATTTAAATATTAACTACATATAAGTAAGTATTTTTCTAATATTCTTAATATTTTTAAGTAATTTTTCTTACTTATTAATAGGTGATTCAAGTGCACTATCTAATTGGCCATATGCAGATAATCCATCAATTGCAATATTGATTGTTTTATTTTCCCTCTTGATTGTTGTATATCTTATGAACTTGTTAATTGGATTGCTCAATATTGCAATTGAAGAAGATAATAATAGAGTCTCATAAGGCAGAAGTAAATAATATTAATATTAATCATTCCGTTTTTTATAAATATGATACTAATATTACTCAATTTTTATTTTTTAAAGATTTTGGCTGAGATTGAGTTATTTTACCTATTACCACACCAGAAGCGTTGGCAAGAATGGTTTCCTGAAGTATTGTATGTAATTTTACCTTTTTTTTTTAAAAAAAAAAATATATATATTTAATGTCATGATTTTATTAATTATTCAAATTTTTTTTCAAGACATTATTATGCTGATGCTGATAAGACTCGAATAGAAATTGAAAGATTGATTAAAGAGGGTGAGTGGGATAATAAGGAATTCATAATGATGCAAAAAGAATTATTAAAAAAGCTTCAAATTAAACATAATCCTGTTGACAATAAGGTAATATTGGAGAAATTATCAGCATTAGAAAAACTAGAAAAAATAGAAGAGAAATTAGAGAAATTAGATAACGAAGTTGGAAACATTAAAAAAATCTTATCATGAGAATTTAGAAAAGTTAAAAAAACTAGATGAGATAGAAAAATTATTGAAAGAAATGCAAGCTAAATAATTTTTAATATTATGATAGTTTTATAAATTTGATCAATGGAATTATGAATAATGTATTATTAAATAGACCAGTTTGTAATCAATTAATATATATTGAATAAATTTATTTAAATTTTTTAAATTATTAATTTGATTTTTTTTTTTAAAACAAAAAAAATGATTGATTATATTGAGAATTTTCATTTAAATAATGTTGTATTATTTATGTAATTAATCATACTAATATGATATGAAAATAAATTAAAAAAAAAAAATGATATGGAAAGTGAAAACTCATTCAGTTAATATTTTTTTCAAATTGTTTAAAAAATATTGAATAATTTTATTTTACTACAGTACACCTGCTTAAATATATATCTTTCTAAAGAAGCTATCAAAAAAAAAAAAAAAAAATGGTTATCA
This sequence comes from Oehlia diaphana, assembly GCA_003833135.1. NCBI lineage: Eukaryota > Fungi > Glomeromycota > Glomeromycetes > Glomerales > Glomeraceae > Oehlia > Oehlia diaphana. The sequence continues at coordinate 31,111 of QZLH01000825.1, read as the reverse complement.
AATGTCAATAAACATATCGGCTGATTGGGAAAATCAAGCCAATTAATATTTAAGCTCAGTTGATGGGTTCATTATGTAACTAATGGGTTACTTATTGTCAATAGCATATAAAATTATGGGGGGCTTTTCTGATCAGCCGGTATGAATAATAATAATATTTATAAATTTTGTTACCAGAATATCCATATTGATGGTTTGATAATATTAAAATATGTTGAATTTTGTTAGAAATAATTTATTATTTAATTTAGTTAGTAAAACCTATATATAAGATTTTATAGTTGAAAAAATTTTTAGACTTTCAAATTATCTAGGGATTGTCATTACATGTGGGACTTTATTTCCACTTGCTTTTTTACAATAACATTTGAGGTGAGTAATTTTTTTGAGGTAAATTTAACGCTGACATTAAATAACTACTAACTAGTAGTTAATTAAACCTGTTACACATAATAATTGCGTGACAATACTATTCCGAAAATTAATATAATTTATCCGGTCGTGAAATGACTGCACAAATACCTTTCTTTCTCTCTTCGCCTCTTCGCTTACAATGTCATGTTCAAAAATATTTTCAGGAACCTTAATTAACAGAGTATATTATAATGTACTGTACTTTCAGGATGATTATTCAACCTTATATTCATGTATTTTAGTTAACAGATTTTGGTGTCGTATAGTGATTCCATTATTGTGGGAGAATCCATTTTCAGTTCCTACTGAAAATTATAACATTATTGGAATTTACCTACATAATTTAAATGATGAATTAAAAACAAAATTAAATGAATATAAAATTAATAAAAATTTATTACTTTCAAATACACTTTTCAATTATCCTAGTTTTATAAAATATTTGAATTTATTGAAGATTGTTACTTCTGTTGAAAAGTAGTTTTATACTACTAGAATTACAAATTTGGGTATTAAAAAATTAATTATTATATCATTATTAAAAACATTTATTAAAAATGAAGTAAATTTATATACCCTTGAAATTTTTATATCGAATATTTTGATGATATTCTTTTATTAATTTTACAAAATCCAAATTTCATTCTCAATACTAAAAATTTAAACTTTTTATTTTAAAATCTAATGATAATTAACAATCGTGTATTGCAAGTAATTAATTTACATCAAAATCTTAAGGAATTTTTTTTTTTATCAAATCATTATTATTATCAAAAGATTATAATTGTTCAAATACTTTAAATACTATCACATTATATCGAATTAATTTTAAATATATGATCAATTTAAATAAAATGTTTGAACAATTAAATGTTTTAGAATCTGTTCATATTATTTTTTGTTGTTCTTTAAATACTACTAGTTTGATTCAACAAATTCTTAATTTATCAAAACCATTTAAATTAAGACCCTTATTCCTAAATGGAACATCAGGAATTAATGAATCATCATCATTATTATTATTACAAAAATCCGGTTGTTATTTAAAGAATTTCAGGTGTATGCCGGAAGCTATCGTGTACAACAAATGTTTGAATCAGTTATAAAATATTGTAAAAATATTAAATATCTTGATATTGATGATATTATTTATCCAGTAGTACTCAATTTAATTGAAAACATATAACAAAATCTTAATTGTTATTTATTAGTAGTGAAATATTTAGATTTAGAGGAAGTTCAATTATATTACAAAATTTAGGACAAATTTTTTCTTCTAAATTAGAATATTTAGATTTGACTCTCTGCATTGAAGTAAGTGATTTTGAAGTATTCCTAAAAAATTCAAGGTACTTTATTAAGAAATTTTTAATTAAAGATTTAAAAAGGAATAATTATAATAATATTTTACCTTATACAAAAAAATATATAATGATGGAGAAAAGATTCGGCTATTTGAACTTTAGGAATCATAATAAAGAATTGTTTGATTTTAGTGATGAAGTGAAGGAATTTAAGTTATATAATATTATAGTTCAAAAATACGAGGATTTATACTTTGACATTTATCCAAAATATAAGATTGAATATCTCATTTTAATAAATGTTTAAAAGCTGAAATAGAAGCAAATATTAAGAAGAAATCACAAGAATATGTTTATAATAAAGTAGGATTTGAAAAGGCAAATTATTCGAAATCAGAAAATAGTTTATTTTTCAGAACTAGAAAATGCTCTAAAAATGTTTTTATAATGCTTGTGGTTTATAAACTTATTGATGATGATGAAATATAAAAGTAACAATGAATTAGATTTCAAACTCAAACAAAGGTGCAAAAAGAACTAAATACATCATTTCCTAAGAACATAAAACTGCATTAAATAAACATTTCAGAGCTCTTGATATCTTTAAATCAGAAAATAAATAAGGTGTACGTATAGAATAATCTAGCTAGTTTATTTGTCCATCTATTCTTTCTAACCTCTCACAATATTCTCCTAAAAGTAATAAAGCAAATTTGTATTCTTTAATTGATAACTAAAATGCTTTATAAATCAAGTTAAACTAGACTGAGTTCATATTATAGAAACACAATTCATTTCGCGTTTAAAATAAAATCAATTTTATTAAATTTTTTCATTAGCTAATATATTGAAAATTGGTTTTTTGTAAAAAAAAATACATTGAGAAAAGGCTAAGCAGCTAAAAAAATAAAATGGTAAAGAAGCAGATCACAAGGGAGAGAATTTGTCAAACCTAACTGGGAATATTAAGAAAGTTACTGTTCAAGGCTTTTATAAAAGGAATATTAAAGAAGATGGTTAAATTTTTACATTAGATGAGATTGGTTTATGGACAGATGCTAGTAGTAAATTAAATATTAGCTTATATAGTAAGGAGAGTAGCAAGAAGAAACTGCCATTATATGGTGTTTCTTGATAATAGTTACGACAATAAAAGATTACTTGATTGATTGTTGTTTAAAAATGGGAAATTTTGGATTTAAAAGATTTAAACGAGAAAAGATGAAATTTAAACCAGTAAATCAATACTAGATTGGGTTAGGGATACGTCAAAGAAAGAAAATGTTTGAAAACTAATCCTATATTAATGTTAAAGTTAATGTTAACCCTATAAAAAAGTAGATATGTTTTTTATACTAGAGAATATATTTTATATACTGAGAGATACGTCTAGACACGTCTATATATACACGGGAAAAAGCACAATTCCATGTCTTGCAAGTTACGTTTTCATTCAGAGTATCATGTGAGATACAGAATTGTGCGTATCTCTAAATGTATCTAGACGTATCCAAAACGTATCTTTCAGTATAAAAAACATATAGCATTAAAAGAAAACATTAACATTAGCATTTCCGTATCGAAACAAAATGAAATGAACCTAACATAACCAGCAGCCACCAGCTACCAGATCAAACCGCAATATTTGTATGTTATTTTCTTTTTGCTGAAAAATGGGGGATAGGAAAATTTTACAAATTAACACTGGTATTACTAATAATACTTTTACCGAGTTTTTTTTTTCCTATTATGATATTAATATTATTCTTTCTTTTCCTTTTTTTTCTGTTTGTTTTCCTTAGATTCGCTTCCTAGCTTTATTTGGTTAAATCAGGCTGCGGATTCTTGTGTTCGTAGCTCGTGTAATACAAACTTTTGAGGAAAACCAAGATTTTTCTTACAGTACCCTCCCCATGTCATCATTCATTTTAGGAAATGTAAAATTAAAACATAATTCTGGCTAGAATTATATTAACTACAAGTGTCTAAAAATGGAAGACGTGTAACATCATTATGGTCTTAACCCCCCTCCCCTTAGGAAATGACGTCATTTCTGGCAGTCCTCTAAGTTTGTTTGATTTGTCTGATTTTGTGTAACACATGAAATATCCGACCTTTTTACCCATATTCCGAAAAATGCAACCTACCGGAATTGAAAGGTTATAATTATTATTAAAATTTCAGTGAAGTGACAATTATAAAGAATTAAATATATTACGGTATGATAGAAGAAAATTAAATTTTTTTTTATTATCATAATTATTATTATGCGAGCTGTACAAAAACTGTACAAAACTGCACCGAATGTTTTATAATTACATTGCCTTATGGTTTCCTAAGACCGGAAAATTTTTTCGGAACTGGGATTTTATTTCTTTACAATTCATTTATTTAAAACTATTTTTTTCAGTTTATTGAAACAAAAAGATTTTTTCAAACATTTATTTCTTTTTTTTCGGTTCTTTTGAGTCAAAATAGTTTTTTAAAAAATAAATTTTTTTTTTTGAACCGGAATTATTAATTATTTTTGTTATAAATTTTTTATTATCTTTTCAGTTTTGTTAACTGAATTATTTTTTTTTTCTTTAAGCAGATGTGTCAATTCATTAGGTTTAGCATGATGCTGGGCACTATGGTAAGCACTGATTTAATTTCACCGTTTATGATGACTTGATCAGTAATCAATATTGATTTCCAGCACCCGTCATATTGAATATATAGAAAGTAAGTAACGGAAATTGACAAAGTAAGTAACGTAAAGTCACATGATCTATTACGTTACTTCTCTTATATAGTAAGGTACGGAACGTAAATTTTTTTGGAATCTAACGAACATTTTTGGACTTGTCACAAATCAATAGAGATCTTAAAGGATATTTTCAAAAAACATGAACTTACCTTTCGTTCGCTTATTATAAACAATATTAACAGAGAAAAGGTTGACCCAAGTGACATTGATTTTAATATTATGATTTTCAGAAGTTTTGACAGTACAATTAATTCTATTCATGATGCCCCGGAGGTACATTGCTTATTAATTAATTTAGTTCCTAACTCGCTACTTCAACCGTTGAAGGAAGGTAAAATTCCTAAAAAATTGATGAAAA
>QZLH01000825.1:10669-22860 GCA_003833135.1 Oehlia diaphana | reverse complement strand
TAATATTTGCAAATAAAATTTCATTAAATAAATCGATTATTTTGAATAACAGAAAAATTTTTAAAAATATCTTCGCAACAAAATTCCAAGTTTAACCGATTTTTAAATTTACCTTACATTCGTGCCTTATATAAGGGGAGTAACGTAAATTGACCTAAAACAGTAATTTTACGTTACTTACTTAGCCAATTTCCGTTACTTACTTACTACCTGCCGCGTCATATTTAACGTTAAAAAGTTTTAATTATAAAATTATTTCATATTTAATATTTTTATTATGTATTAAGAAAAAAAAGGATCAACTGGTTAAGTTCTGTCAAATTATTTATTTATTTATTTTTTTGTTAGTAAACGCACATAAATAATTATATACGAAAATGCCTAAGTCGCACGTAATCGCACGTCATATATTTATTTATTTGAAACGTTATAAAATGATAATACACACTAGTACTTTGCAGAAATTTCCTAAATTGAAACCAAATCTTGACCAAATCATGTATTCATATTAAATTTAAAGTAAAGTTATAGTCATGACTCAGTTTCGACTTAATTATAATTCTTTAAGATGTAGTTACTGCATATTAAGATGATCGACAGTTTATTTATATTGATTTCGTTTCGAAGCCATAAATAAATAGTAAATTTATATTATCTAAATTTTAAATTTATATTATCGAAATTATAAATTAATATTATCGAAATTTTAACAAATTAGTAAAATTAGTATTATCAAAATTTAATAAATTAATATTATGAATATTAAAAATTTATTATAAATTTAATAAATTGATATTATGAAAATTGTAAAATTAAATATTGTACTATTTCGAAACTTTAAATAATTTATAACTAAATATTATACAGTCTTGAAATAATACATATTATGAATATATGTCTCATTTCTAAGATTGTGAATGTTACCAATACATTAGTCATCTTTACAATTGTAAATGAAATGTACACTATTAACTACATTAACCACGCTAATGGAAAAATCTTTCTCCAGCTATTTTCTGCTCGTAATCTATATATTGGCGGGCAATATAGCTTTATCCAATTTGTACTCTCAAGTCTAGTGTTGTTAAGTCCCAAGCTACGCTGAACTGAACTGAACCGTGCCGATGGAGTCAATTTTGCTTGACTTGATGCTCCGAAGTCATTCAGTTCAGTTTGACTTGAAAAAAATATGCCGATAGGGGTCAATGGGGTTGATGGAACTAATATTAGATTTTAGTCTAATTTTCATAAAAAACGTAAGTAACATTTCAAAAATTAATCCCTCTCCAGCTTTCCAGTTGGCTGTGCTCACCTAAAATAAGAGAAGAGATATTCATAACTTTTCTTTCAATAATAATCTAAATTTCCATTCCATTTACTCAAGGAGCCGGGTACCTATAAAAACGTTAGTAACATTCTACTAACGTTTCCTAAATTTCCACTCTCTAATTCAACCAACCCACCTTTCATGTCCAGAAACTGGAGCTTCAGGCGTCCAAAACTCCAATAAATACGCATCCTAAAAAATGAAAGAAAAAAAAGTATACAAATAAATTAATCATTACATTCTCCCACTTCTAAATTCTAACCAATATACTTCCATATCTTAAATCCGAAGTTTACAAGTCCAAAAACTTGGTATTTACAGTACGTCCTAAATAGTAAAGAAAAAGATATATATATTTAATGTTAATTACTACACTCCTTCTGACTATTATACTTTCCATAGTTCCATGTTTGAAAAGGAAGTTCAGGTACCCAAAGAGCTGATGTTCTGTTCCTACAAAATAAAGAAAAAGTAGTTAGTAATCTAGTATAATGATTATTTCTTAAAAAAAAAAATATACATCATATATAAAATTGTTTCTGAGAGCAATCAATTTTTTAAAACAATTTCTAACATACAGGCCAAATTTTTAGGTGGATTACAGTTTGTCAAATGTATCATTTGTGATTTATAGTAATTTCATCTCTCTTCAGACAGCCTGGCAAAATGAAAAGAACGGAATATTACATCTATAAAAAATTTTCCAGAAAAATGATCATATATCTAAGTTGTATCTTCAGATGCATCCCTTTCATTTCCTTCATTTGATATTTGTAAAGATACCTTGTTAATTTTACTATAATGTTGTCTAATGTAAGTATTATGTGAATTAATGAAGTATAATGACTTCGAAACATTTATCAAGAGAAAGGAACCGTGTGAAAAATTCATCTTACATGATACTAGTAAATATTTTATTTAAGTCAATTACATTACTAACAAAAGAAAATAATTAAAGCAAAACATAAACTAACTTTATTTGACTATTCTTTCATATTAAATTGAAAAAGTATAAAAAGTATACGAAAATAAGTGCTGTACATTGATTAAACTAGCTTATTATAGTTAAATTAACTAAATAGTCAGTGGAAATTAACTAACTTTTTATATTAGATAAAAAAAAGCATACGAAAAAAGTACTGTACATTGAATTAAACTAACTAAATATAGTTTTAAAACTAAAAATACATACTGACAAATTAGATTAACTTTTTTATATACTAATGTATTGAATCAAACTAACTAAACATAGTCTAAATTAACTAAAATACATACTGACGTAATTAGATTAATTTGTACATGATTAGCGAAAAAAAAATACTATTTTAAGATTGATTTTTAAAAACATAATTAGCGAAAAAAAAAATACCATTTAATTTTTAATCAAGAGATATATGACAAATAAAATAAAATAAACAATTCATTTACATAAATATTCAATGATTAAAATGCCTCAAACTTGTGGACGTAGCAGTACTAGAATGAATCTTCTCACGAAAAACTCAAAACCAAACGTGGTTGTGGAATATCAGCTCTGCATCCAGTATCTTTACAAGAAATTAATAGAAATATGGATGGGCTTGGAAATTTATTGGCTCCTTCACGTCTAATATCTAGAAATTCGGATCTCTCAACTCCTTTACGTGAAGTTCCAAGATCTAGGAATTCAGATATATAAACTCCTATTGCAAAAAGACAAAGTAAGAATTCTTTGGTTTTTGTTTTGATTGCTTAAAAGCCACTAAAAGCCACTAACAATATTTATTTTACTACTTACAGTCAAGGGCTAGTCACAATTTTTTAGAAGAACCAAAATGTCTCTTCTTGCGCATTAAAAATCCCCAACACGTGCTCTTGAGGAGTTAGTACTATGACAAATAATCAAGTGCAAGCTTAACTCAATCAAAGGTTTAGAATGGTTAAGGATTGGGCTTAGGCAATTTGGAGATTTCAGAAACAAATTTTCAACAGGATAGAAAAATTGGTCAATTCATTCGAAGAAAAAAAAAATAAGTAATTATTCCTTTTCTTTTTCATTTCAGCTTTCAATTGACAGATATCATGATATTTGACTGAAATATTATAATAATATTTTGTTATAATAGGTATGCCTGAAACAACTAAGAAGATATTGATAAAAAAAAAAAAAATAATTGTGTTACGACTGTGGTTGAACACTGTGAAATTGATGATTTGAGAAGAGAAAATTCGTTGATTTATTTAAATAATCTAGTTAAAAAGGCAGTAGCTTTTAATTATAATACCAGAGATCTGAAAAGAATGAAAATTTTGGACATAATGACAAAAAATTTAACAGTCATTTAGAAATGGCTAAACTTTGCTAAAATTATAAAAATTTGTATACCGTTTTTATTAAAATATAACAAAAATATAAATTTTTATTATTTACGTTTTTTTCAGTCATTTCTATTACAATATATTATTACAATGAAAATTGCTATTACTATAATTAAATAAAATTATATCAAATAATAAGCTTTGTTTAACATTATCTAATAATTCGATAAAACATCTTTAATCAATTTATTCGCCTAATTTCCTACTTTAGCCAATACTTTTATTACAATTCGAAGTTATTCCAAAACTATTTATTGCTGATAAGTTGGCAAAATTTTCACGAATCGTAAAAATTTCGCCAAGATAACATGCCGTCACGTGATCGATGCGAATTTAGGTTGATCTCGTGACGGCTAGGTTGCAAATCATCAAGTTTCTGCAAAGTAATATTATTTCAAATTTTCAATTAATAAATCTAAATCTATTGCATAATAATAACAGATAGTAAAAATAAAATAAAATAAAATTATCTTGTAACTTTATAAAGTGTTAATAAAACGTTGAACGTAAACTGTTGTAAAAGTTGGAATCGAGGAAAGTTTATAATTTCTTGATGAAGGTTCAATAAATGCAGGGAAAACCAATAAATTTGTAACTAATAATAAACCCCATATTGTAAATCTTTTAACCATTGTAATCTCATTCTTCTTTTCATAAACAAATATAGCTTCCCATAATAGAGATATTACACCATGAATCATAAAGAAAAATGTTTATTCACCTGTCCAAATATTATAATTTCCAATAATAATATATTCATGTAATAAAGAACTAATAGCAAAAGCACCTAATACTCCCATCATATTTGCAATTTTCTTGGAACAAATGGAGTTAATAAATTCCTAACTGGTAAAAGCAGGAATAATTGCCAACGATTAGACCAAAAATCACGAGGACTTGATGCCATCCATGGTTGATTAAATACAGATTTTGTATTGAGTATAAAGGATATCATCCATTCTTTTAAAGAAACATATTCTGTAGGGGCGAGAAGATCATGTTGAATTGAAATGGGTTTGTATTGATTTTTTCCGAAGTGGAATGAAAAAATGAAAGATGATTGCAATAATGAAAACAAAGATATGATATTTTATTGAAAGCTATAAATATTAAATACAACGTTTGCAAAAAAATGCAACATACTGTATGTAAAATTGAAGGTATTGAAATAGGAGTAATTCCTTTTGTAAAAAATTCTAATAAACGAACTTGATAAACTTTTTTCGGAATTTCTGTTGCCCATTTGGTTGAAATTATGTAAATAGAAGATATAAATTCCAATATTAATCATTTCGCGATGATGATTATGAAAAATTTAATATTTTTTGTTAATTTGTGAGGTTATGGGTGATTTAATAATTAAGGATTTCTCTTTGGTCATTATTTAATTGGCGGTTTGATTCTTATATAATTCCTCCAAATTCGGAAAATTCAAATGAAAAAGGTACGATTTAAATTCTTTTGAATTCTTTGGATTTTGTATGTCCTATGAAATTTTAAGTATAAGAACATTTTTATTCCATAAATTTATTGTGAAGTGAGTTTATTCTCACGAAATAAAAGTGCAAGAGATAATAAAACGAAAAAACGTTTCTTTTTTCGAATTGATTCAAATGTAAGTGATATGAATAATAATATTGGAGTAAAAATATTGAAGAATAATCTGAATTGAGTAGTTCAGGGGAAAATTTTTGCCATGTTGATAAAGGTGAATTGACGATAAAATTTAATGTATGAGCAATAATTATCGATAATGGTATATAACCCAGATTTGATTTTGCGAAAATGTTAAATTGAGAAGTCGATGACACATTGAGTGTAGTGTCTATGTGTGTAGTCTATGACTCAATGAAGTGTTGATATGCTCTATGTTCTGTATGTTATATTTACGAAAAAAAATGACAAAAATGCAAAATATCTATAAAGATAATGTGTATATTGAGAATTTAAAACTTTTAATGAATCTATTTTTTTAATCGCTTGTTGAAAAATTTTTTTTTTGAATTTCATCGTTCTATATATACTTATTTTCTCGGAGTATTAAAAATATGATATATGATTTGATTATGTTCGATGACGTGATGTACATGTATGTTGATTGGTCATTATAAATAGCCAGACATTATTATTGGTTTGTGATCACGTGAAAGAACCTGACCAGTAGATCTTCATTTTTGCTTCCCATTATAGGCAAATCAGCCATAGTGATCTACATTATTTAAAATTACCAATTTTAACCTGTAACCGGTTTTCTATTGACCCTACATTTACCATATATATTCCGATGAAACATTTAATGTGTCATACATCGTAGTTTATATAAATTGTACTTCATTATTTATTATTATTATTATGTTTATTCATAAACAAGAAAAAAATGTCCAAACTTAATAAGGATATTCTTTTTTTGGTATTTGAAGAATTACAAGATAATTCAAAATTCCTCTTTTCATGCCTAATGGTTAATAGAATATGGTGTGAAACCGTGATTCCAATCTTATGGAGGAATCCTTGGCGCTATTCTATTATTTATAAAAAAATTTCTTTATACTCCATTATTATTTCTTATTTATCCGATGATATTAAAGATTCCTTAACAAAAAAAGGGATTCTAATTTTGGGCCAATCGCTTACATTTGATTATTTGTCTTTCTGTAGAAATATCGATATAAAAGTTATAGATGATATAATTTCCATTGGATCACCATCAGAATATAATCAACTTATTTTACAAGAGGAAATTTACAATTTATTGATAAAGAAATGTCCAGAAATAAAGTACTTAAATATATGTGGTACCTATGAGATAGTATATCTTCCAGAAGCAAAGGTTCGTCTTGAATCACTTTGTGAATTAACATGTGACACATTGATTGATTCTAAGTACTTTTACAGATTAGCGCATATTTGTCAACAAATACAAAGAATAATCATTATTAATAAAAACTTAGTAAAAGTTAATCATGGAACTACTAAGTTAATCGAATTTCAAAAAAATTTAAAATATTTTAAATGGGTAGATGAATTTAAAGAAGATTATTATTGGGAATTATTGGAAGATCCTTATACGGAAATTTTTAACGTGTTAAAAAAACATACAAATACTCTTAATCATTTTGATATAAACCTTCATTATGAGTATTCCATTGATTATTACGATATATACGATGATTTTGATTATTCATTTTTACAATATGCACTCCTAGAATTTCATAATTTAAAAATATTAGAAATTAATTCTCCTATATTTCTAAATAATGATGATTTCAATAAAAAATTGGAATTGGTGGCTCATCGTAACCTTGAGATCCTAAAGATAAATTTTATTGATATTTATCAAGTCAATTGCATGGTTAAAAATAGCTTATGTCTTAGAGAATTAAGGATTAATGATTTTCACTGGGATGATGATAATTTTTATAATGACTCTCTTAGTTTTATTCGTACAATTTGTGAAAATTGTTATTTAATTGAATATTTAACAATTCCTGTATTTCCATTATTGGAGCATCACTTTATTGAATTTGAAAAATTACTTAAAAAATGTCAAAATTTACGATCATTAATTTTTAATGAAACATGTTATGAAGAAGCGAGAGAGTTAGAATTTGGAGATTACTTGTCAAATGTGTTAATTAGGGAAGCATCAACAAATCTAAGAGAAATTAGAATTCCTTATAACATTGAGTTTTCTTTAAAAACTTTAGAAACATTCCTTGAAAAGTGGAAAGGACGACCTGCAGTTTCCTTATATTTTAATAACACTTATTTTTATCGAAAAGATAATTCATATATGAAACTGTTCGATAAATATAAAATTGAAAAAGTTATTAAAGATATAAATGTATGATAATTCAATTACATACTGAAATCATTTATGACTGCAAATTTTATTTGTGGTATAAAATATAGTAATACCAATTATATATTCATGTATTATGAATTATAAGAGCAAATATAATAAAAGATTTTTATCTATGACCGAATAAATCTCAGTTTCTGAATTATTTTTTAAACACAAATACTTCTATCAAATATAGATAATATATTTTTAATTTCTTATTTATATTATAAATTTAATTTCTATATCTTTTAATTACTGATTAACAATTAAATTCTTTTAGAGTATTTCGGTTATGGTCAGTTATAATTGGTTATGGCAAGTTAAACAGTCAGTTATGGTCAGTTAAAAATTGGTCAAACGGTCAGTTAAATGGTTGTTATACCATTTTTACTTAAATAAATGGTTAAGTGGTCGGTTAAATGGTTAAAAATGGTCAGTTAAATGTTAATTGATTGGTTAAATGGTCAGTTAAATGGTTATTAATTTAAGATTTTCATTATTTATTTAATTTATCTGATGTTGATTCAGAAACATCTACTTTAAGCATGATTATTTTAATAAAATTTATTAATTTGCCTAAAACTTCAAATGGATGAAATTGATTTTTAATTTGAACTCTCAATGATGTTAGAGATAAATACAATGATTATTGAATATAGTATTTGTTAGTCTATATTTCAAAATTTAAGATTAAAATTTAGCAATAATTTCAGTTGATTACTTATTATTATATTAATTATATGTGAAAAAAAATATTAAAATATTTTAAACCTTATTATACGAATAGTTAGTTGTTACTTCATCAACAGATCTCCATAAAATTCGATGAAAGCCAATTACTAATATAACAAATCCCTTTAACTTATTAGGATTTGATTTTGATATTTTAACACGTTCATCAAACACTCCTGAGCTAGAATAATTCATAGCTCTTCCTTTTGAAATTGTTTTCATATATAAGCTTAATTGATTCATGCCATTATTTAATATTTCACCTATAGTAGTTAAATTCATTTTTTTATCCTCCTTTGACCAATATGAATATGGTCTTTTTAATATAGATTCTTCATTTTCTTTTTCAAGTAATTTGTCTAGATTTTCCAGTTCATTTGCACCCAAATTATTCTTCTGATTTCTATTAAGGCCTATTAAAGAGATATATTTTAATTCTAAAATAACATTATTATTTCCTATATTACTTAAAACAAAAATATCTGAATAACCAAAATGACCTGAGCCTTTTGCCTTTTTGCCATTCATTACTAATGAGAACTCTGGAATGCAATACTTTGATGGCAAAAGATTTTCTACAATTGCCTGAAGTACAGGTTCATTTGTTGAAGACAGAGACATTCGTGACCTTAATAATGAGGAGGTCTTTAGAATCTTAATAAAAGGTATGATATTATCTTCAATAAGACATTCATATGCTGAAACAACAAGAAGTGCATTATCAATAACTTGTCTATACACTAAATTATTTTTGTTTTGCTCTAAAATTTGGCTTTGTCTCTTCCAGTATTCTAATGGATGGTTAATATTATTAAATAATAATTAATATATAAATGTATAATTACATAAATGTAGATAATTTAATAATAATATAATTTAATAATATATATTTACCTGAACTTTCTGTTGTATCATCATCTCTTACTCTTTTCAACTTTTCCTTTTGTTCAGCTTGAGCTTTGATTGAATTAGATGTATTAATAGGTTCTAAATTTTCTTTATATTCCTTAATAATTTTTTGCCAGAATGTTTGCAAATATTGCATATAACGCAAATGTTCTGTATTTATCTGTCAAAAGAAAGAGATTATTAGTAGTGTGCCAAAATTTATTATTTAGTGATAAAGAAGGTACATAGCAGGTTCCTCCTCCAGAACTAGCAGACTTTATCAACAACAAAGTTAGGACACCTGAATTGAGAGCTTGGCTTGGTGACCAAGGTTGTCAACACAGTAATTCTCCTAAATCAAACAAGGAATTTCCTTAACTAGCTACCAAGATTGTCAATATAATAGATTTCTCAAATATAGATTCCTCATCAACTTGTTGCCAAAGTTTTTACTCCTCTAAATTAAAACAGTTATTTTTCTAAGAAATTCCTCAACTTGCTGTTGGTTATCAAGGTTGTTGGCATGGCAATTATTCTAAATTAAACCAGGAAATTCCCCGCTCGCTTAGGAGTTATCCTAATTTGCAAAATAAAAAATTAAAAACACACCTTTTCTTTTAAGACCTCATTTAGATTCAACCTTTCTACTTCCTCTAAGAAATGAGTAAACCAGGTATTGTCAAGATCTTTCCAGTTATCTGAAAATATTGAAGTAACAATAAAATTATGATGTAAATTCAAAAATCTACAATATGATGATTTATTGCCTTGCTTCTTTAAATAATAGGAGATAAGAGCTAGATAGTTAAAAGGTTAGTTTTGTTAGTGGCTAAATATTGAATGTTAAAATGCTGATCACAGGACTTACAATTTTGGCCAGGATAGTTCTTGGATGTGTTCATATTGATTGATCAATTAATTGATTAGTTTATTCAATAACTTTTATTTAATAGTTATTCTATATTTATTTTATATTTTTATGTTTATTTTTTATTTAAAAAGAGTTATTTTAATTTAAAATAAAAAAGAAAAGAGTTATTTTAAAAAGAAAAGAGGAAAGGAAGTACCTTATATATATAATAAAAAGACTACTTGTAGAAAGTATGACTTAAACTGACACACCATAAGACTACTTGTAGAAAGTATGACTTAAACTGACACACCAATATGAATAATTACATTTAATTGGTAATTGTAAGAGTGATACATTAATGCAAATAACACATTAATATGAATAATCTTTATTATTATTTAGTCATGATATTTCAGTTCAAAGTAATTTTATGACAAAGTAAGTAATTAAATTTGATTAATTATAAATGCTAACTCAACTATGAATAAATAATATGTATAATGAGTCATAATGATAATTGCAGAAACAGTATAATCATGCCTTACATGATCAAATATACAGAAATATACAGAAATATTTTATTTTACAACATTTTTATTTAAATGTTTTTTAACACTGCAGTTTTTTTACTTCCGCAGCAAAGTTAGTCGTGGAATTTAACCAAGTCATATGATTGTCAAACTGATAATGAGTATGCCACTTATTCGGTATGTCACATCATTTATCATCTATTTCTGACAATAAATGACGTCGGGTGTACCATCAATTAATTAAATCAAGACTTACAATATAAAGTATTATATAAAAGTTTATTCATTGCAAATTCTGTGAGATAGATATTTTTTCATATAATATTTCCCTTTTCAAAAAAAAAAAAAAAAAAAAAAAAAACAATAATAATTCAAGCCTTTAGCTTCTTTAAGATATTTCTCGATAAAAAAAATGATTTTCTTAGTTTCAAAAAAGCGCTGTTCTTTGTGCCCTCATGTATTAAGTATTTGTCTAATCTTTCATTATTGCACAAAGACTAATAATGGATGGTTTATCGAATTTTTAAAATTTTGGAAATTTCAATGGCTTCTATTTCTAATAAATCTAAAATACCCAGTATTCAATTCATAACCATTACAAAAAATCTCTAATAATAAACTTTTATATGATTACTTCACATATGTTTTAATTTAATTAGTTGATGGTACACCCCAACGTAACGTGCCAGATACGAGCAAAATTATGGATACCTGCCCAAGTTTTTGGGTCATTTAAGGCACAATTGGCCATGATAACAAACCAGGGGTTGGAAAAAGCAACCGGTTAAAAACTGGTTAATCAGAATATTTTACCGGACAATAACCAGTTATAATTCGCTATTACTCTTGTTCATAATTCTAGAATATATTATAGCGAAATAATTAAAATTATAATTACAATTTATTAATATTTAATAGTGAATTACTGCATATATTTATATTATTTTGAATTATTTATTTTCTAATGGTTATAATAATATATAAAAATAATCACTAAATGAAAAATTCAAACACACTTTTTCTCAAAAACAAAATAATAGTTATTATTATTTTTTTTTTAAATTGTTCTTATATTGAGTCTCTAAAATACCAGTTTTGCTTAAATTTCTATTTAAATCAAATTTCTTTATTGGTGTAACAAATGTATAGTAAACTAAGTCACTATAGATTAAATTATGACAAATTTTATATGTATTTATTTATCCGTTTCTAGGAAATTTTGCGGTAAAAATTAACTATTGATTATACTATAATGGACCGATTTGAAAATTTGAGTAATTCGGAAAGATTTGCATTTTCCAAATGTGAAAAACTCTCTTTTAATTTATTTGTAATCTCAATATCATTTTTCAAGTGTAAAAGTAATAGTTTATTTTTTTAAAATAAAAACCTTTAAAATGAAAAAAAAAAATACTAAGCGAATGAAAAATAAGATTCAACAATAAAATATACTATATTTTACTCACGATATACTATAAAACACTTACTATTGTGTAAATGGCAGGGGATAAATCAATTATCTCCTGGCTAATTAACCTTATATCAAATAATTCGATAGATTTTTTTGTACCAAAATGATGATCATATCCCGGAATGCATTAAATCATTGACAATCATATCTTAAAATGAAAAACTATGAAAAATTGTGAAAAATTGTGT